>JAYMFT010016063.1:0-16650 GCA_038088735.1 Panulirus argus | reverse complement strand
TCCCAATTTCTCAACTCTCTCTATATTTCAATTAGGGCCTGGCCTTGATGTGGACTTTTGTCCATGACTGGAGCCTTAAAAAAAAAAAAAAGAGAGAAAAAAAAATCTTTCCTGCTCACATACATATACTTGTGTATAAAGTCCCTCTTTTTAAGCCAAGGATTCCCAATCACCAGCACCTTTTTCATCACAACTCCACAAGTTACAGGTCAAGAGGAAGGTGCAGGGGGCTAAAAAAGAGGGCAAAGAAGAGTTGGGATGGGCAAGTACCAACAAACTTCAGCAAAAATATGGGAATATGGAAGATGTTTCAGAAAGTGGTTAATAGCATGAGAAAAACAAAAGAAAAATTAGGAACATCAGTGGAAAGTGCAAATGGGGAAGTGGTAACAGGCAGTGATAAGGTGAAGAGGAGGCAGAGTAAGTATCATGAATGACTACTGAATGTGTATGATGAAAGGGTGGCAAAAATGCAGGGTATTTGGATAGGGGAGGTATGCTAAGTGATAGAGGCATAAGTGGTTTGGTATAAACAGAAGAGGTGGTGAAAGCCTTCCATAAGATGAAATGAGGATAGTACTGCACTTGAATTTCTTTGGAAAAGGGGTGACTGACTGGTTGGTAAGGATTTTCAATGCATGTATGCATCATGGTGAGGTGCCTGAGGTTTAGCAGAATGCATGTATAATGCCACCATATAAAGACAAGGGGAACAAAGGTAAGTGATCGAATTAGAGTTATGCTGAAGGTACCTGGTAAGGTGCATGGAAGAGTGGTGACTGAGAGGGTGATGACATGCACACAGCAACAGACTAGAGATGAACAATGTGGTTTCTGGAGTGGCAGAGTAAGTGTGGATCAGGTGTTTGAAGAATGTTTGTAAGAAATACTTAGAGATACATATAGACAGAGGATATGCATCTGGCCTTTATGGATCTAGAGAAAACATGTGATAGAGTTGATAGATATGCTTTGTGGAAGGTGTTACAAATATAAGGTGTAGAAGGAAAGCCATTGTAAGCAGTAAGGAGGTTTTATCAAGAGAGTAATGTATAAGAGTAGGTAAAGAGAAGAATTAACTGTTCCAGGAGAAGAGGGAATGTGATGTTACCATGGCTGTTTGCTTTGTTTACAGATGGGGTGGTGAGGGATCTGTAGAGGTGAAGGAATCAGGGTATAGAGTAAGTTGTTATTTGTTGATGATATAGCAACAGCTGCAATCTGAGTGAGAAACTGCAGAAGTCAGTGGCTGAATTTGAGAGTGTGTGAAGTAGAAAGTGAGAGTAAACTTAATTAAAACCAAGGTTATTAGATATAGCTGTGCAAAGAGACAGGTGAGCTGGGGTGCAACTTTGAACGGAAAAAACTTGGAGAAAGCGAAGTGTTTCAAATACCTCGAGTGGACTTGGCAGCAAATGGAAGCATGGAAGCAAAGGTAAGTCATAGTGTGGGTGAGAGGGCAAAGGTTCTGGGAGCACTGGGATTACAATGTGGGAGGGCAGAAAAAGGAATGTTTGAAAGTATTTTCATCCCAACGATGTTGTCTGCATGCAAGGTATGGGCTATAGATGAAGATACGGTGAGGAAGGTAGATGGTCAAATAAAATTTCTGAGGACAATATATGGTGTGAGGTGGTTTGATTGAGTAAGTAATAAAAAGGGTAAGAAAGAAGTATGGCAATAAGAAGAGCGTAGTTAAGAAAGTGACAAGCGTATGTTAAAATGGTGTGAACCTATGGAGAGAATGAGTTAGGAGAGGCTGACAAAGAGGATATATACATCAAAAGTGGAGGGGACAAGGAGAAGGAAGAGACTAAATTGGAGATGAAAGGATTAAGTGAATAAGATTTTGAGTGCTCATGGCCTGAACATTCAGGAGGGTGAAAGGCATGCATGAGATAAAGTAAACTGGAGATATGTAATATACAGACTGTGACTTTATGTCAACAGCTGAACACGGCATGTGAAGAAACCAGGTGAAACTATGGAAAGATCTGTGGGGCTTGGTTGTGAATAGGAAGCTCAGGTTTTAGAGCATTACAGATGACTGCTAGAAAATGGTGCTACCTTGCTAATACAGAAAACAGCAAACAAGTATGAAAGAAAGGAAAAGATAAAACACACACAGCTGGAAAATGGCACTGCTTTGCTAATATAGGAAACAGCAAACAAGTTTGAAAGAAAAAAAAAATCCATAACAAAATAATAAACAAAAAGAAACTTTTCTCTTCCCTTACACCAAAAGCAAAATAAACAACACTGTCTGACACTGCTGTTTGTTTGTCTGTCTTTATATGCCTGAAATAATTCTCAAGTAAAACAGAAGCAAACAAGGTGTTCCTCAACTTCAAGCTTAAAACAAAAACACAAAACTCTGTTTGTCTGTTACTGCTGTCTGTTTGCCTCACTGCTTTTACATCTCTGAAACATGTAAAAAAATCTTACTTACCCTTCCTCTTATAAAACTGATGGAAAGTTTCTTAACAATACAAAAGGTTTACCAACCACGAAAAAACCTAATTATCTATGATGCAACATGTGTAACTGGCTAGTTACCAGGTGAAATTTGCACAATGTATCCTGATATGTCAGCCAACATATAGGTGAGATATGTTCAACAAGCCGGAACATGTAAGTGTTAATGTCACTTTTTATCAGTATCTCTCATGTATACTTTCATGTCACTTTTTACCAGTGTTTCTGATGAATACCTAAATTAAAAACCTTTCTCCAAAAACAATCTCATTAACTGAGGGATTACTGCCATACATTGCACGCAGCTGCCTACTGTTTAAGAAATCTAACTGCTAAACTAACAAGCATAATTTTCAATATAAGTTTACAATATTGCAATTTAGTCTTTGACAAAAGAATACATGAAATATGGTAAGAACAGCCTTTGACAAGACTGAATGTGTTATCCTTGACATGCAAGAAACTGGCTATAAAAGCTCTAAAACAAAGATGAACATACCTTGTATGTAAACATATTTAGGAATGATGCCATTGCTGAGTAGTCAGCAAGAGTGAAAGGCTTTTGCTGTTCATACATCTCTAAGTCATCAAGGACTCTGCAGAAAAAAAAGGTAAACATAAATGTGTTTTATCAGTAACGCAGTAAAATAACAGAACATCTGAATATGAGGCATAAAAATGGGACAGATGAAGAATTTATAAGTGTAAATACATGAAATATCTTGGTAGCAAAAATGGTAATATGAAACAGAGAAGGGTGCACAAGCTTCTATGAATAGAGCCCAGTTTACGGAAAAGAAAAGATTGTTTCGTACTAGAGATTAGGTAAGACCAAATTTTGAAAAGAATGATCAATGCATTCACTTAAAACCCTCCTTAGGCCTGCTTATCTTCCAAGTTGTCAGGTCAAGTGATGTTACAGCTGAGCCATCAAGATCACAGTACATTACCATCTATGGATAAGTCCTTTTCTTATGAATAAGTGTTCCTTCACTTATATTTACATTTAATTACCACTCCATTAATATATGGGTGATTTTTCATGACAATGCCATAGCTACTTGATGACCCATGTACATCCTGTGGGAACTGTCTTATTAAGGATTTTATGGCAACGAGAATAGAGCGAACTTACAGAGATTGTCTATCATGCGTAAATTGCATTACTGTGAAAGATAAGATTAAATAAAGTGACATATATGAGATTAAGGCAGCTCTCAAAGCCTTAACTGCAGAAAATTTAATACTAAGGGATGACATACAAAGGCTGAAAATGGATTACCTTGACCTCCTCCTCTCTGCTTTCCCTCCCGCACCTGCTCTCTCTCTCTCTCTCTCTCTCTCTCTCTCTCTCTCTCTCTCTCTCTCTCCCCCCCCCCAATCCTGCAATCCTTGTCCACCCTCCCCATCCAAACTTTAACTTTCCCCAAACATGCCATCCTCCAACATTCATACTGCACCCACAGCACCAAGGTAGTGCCAGGAAACAGATGAAGAAAGGCCACATCCACTCACACTAACTATCCACATCCAAGCCCCACAGACCTTTCCATGGTTCATCCTGTACATTCCACATGCCCTGGTTCTGTCCACTGATGGCATGTTGATCCCAGTACACCACATCATTCTAATTCACTCTTCCGTGCATGCCTTCCACCCTCCAGCATGTTCAGGCCCCGATCACTCAAAACTGTTTTCACTCCATCCTTCCATCTCCAGTTTGGTCTCCCGGTTCTCCTTGCTTTCTCCACTTCCGACACATATGTCCTCTTTCTCAGCCTCTCCTCACTAATTCTTTCCATATGTCCATACCATTTCAACACACCCTCTCCTGCTCTCAACCACATTCTTTTTATTAACACAGATCTCTTGCCCTTTCATTACTTACTCGATCAAACCACCTCACACCACATATTGTCCTGAAACATCATTTCCAACAACACATCCATCCTACTCTGCACAATCCTACCTAAAGCCCATGCCTCATAACCACACTATTTACTTGAACTACTATTCCTTCAAACATTCCCATTTTTGCCCTTCCAGATAACATTCTCTCCTTTTACACATTCTTCATCAATTTCAGAACATTTGCCCCCTCCCCATCCTCTGAATCATTTCCATTTCCACGGTTCCATTCGCTGCCAAGTCCACTCTCAGATCTAAAAAAATTCACTTCCTCCAATTTTTCTCCATTCAAACTTACATCCTAAATAACTTGTCCCTCAACCCTGCTGTACTTAATAACCTTGCTTTTATTCACATTCACCCTCAACTTTCTCCTTTCACACACTCTGTTAAACTTGGTCACCAACTGCAGTTTCTTACTTGAATCAGCCACCACTGCTCTGTCACTGGCAACCAACTGACTCACTTCTCAGGCCCTCTCATCCCCAATAGACTACATACTCCCCTCTCAATCCAAGACTCAGGCATTTACCTCCCTTACCACCCCATTCATAAACAAATTTAACCATGGTGACATCACACACACCTGCTGCAGACTGACCTTCATTGAGAACCATTCACTCTCCTCTCTTCCTACTTGTACACACACCTTACACCCTTGATAAAAACTTTTCACTGCTTCTAGCAGCTTACCTCTCACACCATATATTCTTAATACCTTCCACACAGCATCTCCATCAACCTTAACATATGCCTTCTCCAGATCCACAAATGCCACATATAAATCCATCTGTTTTTTCAATTCAAGTATTTCTCACACACATTCTTCAAGGAAAACACCTGATCCACACATCCTCTTCCACTTCTAAATCCACACTGCTCCTCCCCAATCTGATGCTTCATATATGCCTTCATCCTCTGTCAATACCCTCCCATACAACTTACCAGGTATGTTCAACAAACTTAAACCTCCCCAGTTTGAACACTCACCTTTATCCCCTTGCCTTTATACAGTGGCACAATACATGCATTCTACCAATCCTCAGGCACTACACCATGATCCATACATAAACTGAATTTCCTTACCAACCAATCAACTACATAGTCACCCCCTTCCTTAAGAAATTAAATTGCAAGTATTGCATTAAACATGCCACATTTCATTCTATGCAAGGCTCTCAACACCTTTCTTCACCAAACCACCCTCCATGATTCTCTCACTTCACATACCACCCCAACCAAAACACCCTACATCTACCCCTCTGTCATCAAACACATCTAACAATCCTTCAAAGTACTCACTCCATCCGTTCCTCACTTCATCACTACCTGTTATCACTTCCCCTTTTGCCCCCTTCAACGATGTTCTCATTTTTTCTCTTGTTTTTCACACATTATTCATCTTCCAAAACATCTTTTATTCTTCCTATAGTCTAATGACACTTTCTCATCACACCTCTCGCCCACTTTTTCAACCCCTGCAACACCTTCCTCTTGACTTCCTGCCACTTTATTCTATACATCTTCCAATCACTTGCCCTCCTTCCCTGTAACTACTACCTAAAAGTCTCTCTTTTCTCTTCACTAACAACTTTACTTCGTCATCCCACCACTCACTAACCTTTCTAATCTGCCCATCACCCACCTTTTGCATGTCACATGCGTCTCTTGCACATGCCATCGCTGCTTCCCTAAATACCTCCCATTTCTTTCAGAAATTTAAATACAAGAAGGGACAGAGTCAGGTACACATTTTATTGACCAACCCCCTATAGGTAGATGAATTGCTGGGTTGACTCTGGACTGACTGTAGCAACCAGGATTCAAACCTATGCACCTGGCCCTGGTAGGCCCATGAATGCATCATGGTCAGGAATGCTAACTGCCACAACACCCTTATGAAACAAAGTAATGGAGGTAATCAAGTACCTCCTACACTGTAAACAGACCAGATTCAATAAGAGGTGCCCTGATATACCACTGTCAGCAGAAAAACTACAAAGTAACAAAAAAGTAACGTGAGTCTTCCTTTGTAGACTTAAGCGAAGAAAAAACTTATTTCTTTCATAAATTCAAAAATTTGTAAGTTAACATTTCATAAATCTGGATCTGCATTTAATTCAGTACCTGTACAATGTTTAGGTGTGCCATGAAAAACCTATGAACATTTTCAAATTTTACAATTTCACCTGACAAAATGCAATGTTACAAAACAGAAATATTATATATGTGAGAAAATAAGCACCTTGAAATGGAACATCACCAGTTTTCCTTCCCTTGTCTTGAAACTATGCATGATACATCCCATCCTTTTGGAGAAGGCAAATATTGTTTTGTTGTGTTCACTGATGGTTAAGTGGATGGACATTAGTATTTTCAGGTCTTCCACATTATTCATTTAGTTTATGAGTGTCCTTGTCTATCTTGTATGCTGTATTGTTTTTTGAATTTTTTTCATTTTTCCCATACCAAAGAAAAAGAAATCAATTCCCACTGAAGAGTATGCTGTTTTCAGCAGTGCATTTGTGTCTCTTTGTAGCCTTTCAGTGTCCCTCACAGACATGATTTTTCATAATCATTCTGGTGTCATCAGCAAAGGATGATATAAAACTTTTACTTGTGTTTGTGGCAATGTCAGATATAAAGAGGGTGAACAAGAGGGGTGATTTTTTTTCAAGAATATTCGCCATTTCCAGCATTAGCAGGGTAGCATTAAGAACAAGAGGACTAAGCCTTAGAGGGAAAATCCTCATTTGGCCCCATTCTCTGTTCCTTCTTTTGGAAAAGTAAAAACAGGAGGGGATGATTTCCAGTCACCCTCTCCCTCCCCTTTTAGTCGCCTTTTCAACACGTTGAATATCCAACACCCAATTTTTCCAAATCTTTCAATCTTATGCAATATATGTGTTATGACATTTGTCAAATACTTTTGGAAAGTCTGTGAAAATGACATCAACATCTTGTTTGATCTCCAGAGCCTTTGTAACCTTACAGTGGTCAAGCACTTGGAAAAGACATGATTTTCCTTTCCTGAAACCATACTGTCCTGGGTTGTGCAGCCTGTTCACCTCCATATTTTCAGTCAGTTTGCCTCTTAGGACTCTCAAAGGTCTTAAAAATGTGCAATGTTGGTGCTATTGGTCAAGACCTGTCTGGGACTGTTTTGCTTCCACCTTTGTGGAGCGGGGTGAAGAGATTCAGTTTCAGATGCAAGGGGATGATGTTAGAATTTAGACTTTTTCTCTAGAGTATATATAGTGCCTGTGCAAGGTGTTTTGCACTTCTTTATGAATCTTGGGTTCCAGGAGTCTAGTCCTGGGGCAGAGCATATGGGCATGATCTCAATAGCTGTCTCAAAATTTTGGGGTGTTTCTTATTTCATTAATGGCTCTTTCCTCTACTTCCGTTTGCTGTGTTTCATACAACATTTTGAACTTATGGTCTACATTTGAAAGTCCATTTGACAAGTTTTATTTCTATTGATGAATGAGCTGTGGCTTTTTTAGAGGCTCTGCTTATCTTCCTTGTTCTACCCAGATAGATACTCAAGACCTTATAAGCTTTCTTTCTGATGACATATGTCTGTTAATGGTAGAGTACCAAAGTGGTCATATCTTTAAGACATTCTCCCTCTGTTTAGGTATTCAGTATGGTTTTCCATCATGTTACAGTCATATCATTTATCACATCATACCACTTTACCATCTTACTATTACAAGTGAATTTTATCCCTGCAGTACAGGAAAAAGAATTCTTCCTCCATATTCCCCGCATGTCATAGAAGGCGACTAAAGGGGGCGCGAGCAGGGGGAGCTGGAAACCCTCCCCTTCTTGAACTGCAATTTCTAAAACAGAAACAAGAAGGAGCCAGGCAGGGAGTGCTCATCCTCCTCAAAGGCTCAGACTGAGGTGTCTGAATGTGTGTGGATGTATCCAAGGTAAGAAGAAAGGACAGAGAAGCAGATTGTTTGAGGAAAGAAACCTGGATGTTCTAGCTCTGAGTGAAATGAAGCTCAAGGGTAAAGGGGAAGAATGGTTTGGAGGTGTCTTAAGCATAAAGTTGGGGTGAGTGAGAGGACAAGAGCAAAGGGAGGAGTAGCACTACTCCTGTAACAGGAGTTGTGAGTGTGTGTGATGGGTAAGAGAGTAAATTATACATTGAAGAGGTTAAAACTGAAAGCATGTGGGGAGAGATAGGTGTTTATTGCTGCTTATGCACTTGGCCATGAGAAGAAAGATCATAAAAGGCAAGCGTTTTGGGAGCAGCTAAGTGAGCATGTCCTCAGTTTTGATGTACGAGACCAGGTAACAGTGATGGGTGATTTACATCCAGAGATAAGTTATGTGGCAGTTGAGGGCATAACTTGGAAACATGGGCTATTCAGTGTTATGAATGGAAATGGCAAAGAGCTTGTAGAGTCGTGTGCTGACAAAAGACAGATGATTGGGAACACCTGTTTCAAAAAGAGGGATATACATAAGTATACGTGTGTGAGTAGGAAAGATGGTCAACGGGCATTATCAGATTTTCTTATTAAACGTTTTGATGTAAATGTGCCAAGGAGGGTAGATGGTAGGATGTCTGACCACTATCTTGTGGAGGCAAGGGTGAAAATTTGTAGAGGTTTCAAAAACGAGGAAACGATATTGGGAAAAAGAGAGTGGTGGGAGTAAGTGACCTTGGAAAGCAAACATGTGTGAAGAAATACCATGACAGATTGAATGTAAATGGCAAAAAGGTGAGAGTAAATGAAGCAAAAGGAGTGGTAAAGGAACGGGAGGTACCCAGGGAAACAGTGATGGCATGTACAAGAGATGCATGTGGCATGTGAATAGTGAGAGGTGGGCAGATTATGAAGGATAGTGAGCGGTAGGATAAAGAAGTAGAGGTGCATGTGAAAGAAGGCATTTGGGCGGTACTTACAGGGAAGAAGTGCAAATGAACGGGAGATGTATGAAAGAAAGAGGCAAGAGGACAAGAGAGAGGTGCAAAGCTTGAAAAAGAGGACAAAAGAGAGGGGTGGAGAGGGTATTATTAAACTTTAGGGAAAATAAAAAGATGTTTCAGAAGGAGGTGGATAATGTGTGACAGACAAGAAAAAAAATGGGAAAATCGGTGAAGGGAGCAAAAGGGGAAATGTTAACAGGTACTGAAGAAGTGAGGAGATTGACTGAGTATTCTGAAGGATTGTTAAACATGTTTGATGACAGAGTAGCAGAAGTGGGGTGTTTTGGTAGGAGTGATAAGCAAAGTGAGAGTCAGGGAGAGTGGATGGGTGAAGAGAGAAGAGGTGGTGAAAGCCTTGTGTAAGATGAAATCCGGCAAGGCAGCTGGAGTAGGAGATATTGCTATTGAATTTAACACAAAAAAGGGGGTGACTGTGTTGTTCATTGTTTGGTAAGGATACTCAGTGTATGTATGGATCTTGATGTAGTGCTTGAGAATTGGCAGAATGCATGTATAGTGCCACAGTATAAAGGCAAAGGGGATAAAGGTGAGAATTCAAACTGCAGAGGTATACGAGGTGGTATCAAAAAGTTCCGAGACTAGTTCCATAGCATGCAAAACAGATGGCAGTACAGCGATGTGCATGCTGTGATGGTTAGGCATAACTGTCATCAATCAGTCTGCCAAGTGGAGTCATTTTGTGATCATCATGTGTTGTTCTATGGGAGATTTTTGACCACATGCACATGCACATTCACAATTTCATCATGGACAGCAAACTAGAGCAGAGAGCAAACATCAAATTCTGCATCAAACTCGGTAAATCTACAACTGAGACCTATGATATGATTCATGTGTAAGGCAATGAAGGAATGAGTTATGTGAGGTGTTTCAAGTGGCACGCATGATTCAAAAGCAGCAGAACCTCACTGGATGACGTCAAGAGGTCTGGACGACTTCCCACAAGCTCAACCCCCAAATTTGTGGAAACAATTCGGCGACTTGTGCATGAGGATCGTCAGAGATCCATCAAGGCCATTGCTGCTATCACTGATGTGTCATACAGAACAGCGTAGGCAATCCTAATGCCTAATTTGAACATGCACCACATTGCTGCAAAGTTCGTGCCCAGACTTCTGACCCCCAATCAGAAGAAGCACCGTGCCAAGGTCTGCATGACTCAACCTTCATGTCGAGAGTAATCACTGGGGACGAGACTTGGGTCTATGGGTACAACCCGGAGACCAAACAACAGTCTTCGCCGTGGAAGACCCCAAAATCTCCATGACTGAAGAAGGCCAGGCAGGTTCGCAGTGTGACCAAGAGCATGCTCGTCGTTTTCTTCGACATTCATGGACTTGTTCACAGTGAATTCGTCCCAATGGCCAGACCATGAACAGATAGTTCTACTGCAATGTTCTGAGGTGCCTGAGGGAGGACTTTCAGTGGAAATGGCCTGAAATGTGGCATGAGAGAGCAATTGGATGCTTCATGACAACAATGCACCCTCTCACTGAGCTCTCGTAACTCATGAATTTCTCAGCCACAATAGCACAGTGACCCTACCACACCCACCCTACTAGCCAAATTTGGCACCTTGCGACTTCTTCCTCTTCCTGAAGATGAAGTTTCAGGGGAAGGGTCGTCGTTTTGACACCAGGAGGAGATCCAGCACAAATCACAGAAGGTGTTGACATGCTTCAAGAACATGACTTCCAGAAAGCCTTCCAGCAGTGGCAACAGCACTGGGAGCACTGTATGGCTACCAATGGGGATTATTTTGAAGGAAATGGTGCCCATCCTTGAATCAAGTGAGTACTTTCTTGTACATAGGCCTAGTTTCGGAACTTTTTGATACCGCCTTGTAAGTTTGTTGAGTATACCTGGTAAGCTGCATGGGAAGGTACTAACTGAGAGGTGAAGGCATGTACAAAGCATCAGACTGGGGAGGAACAGTGTTGTTTCAGAAGTGGTAGAGGATGTGAGGATCAGGTGTTTGCTCTGAGGAATGTGTGAGAAATACTCAGAAAAACAGATGGATTTTTATGTGATTTATGGATCTGGAGAAGATATATGACAGGGTTGATAGAGATGCTTTGTGGAAGGTCTTAAGAATACATGGTGTGGGAGACAAGCTGCTAGAAGCAGCGAGAAGTTTCTAGCAGGGGTGTAAGACGTTTGTGCATGTAGGAAGAGAGGAGAGTGAATGGTTCCAAGTGGTCAGTCTGCAGCAGGGGTGTGCGATGTTTCCATGGTTGTTTAATTTGTTTAAGGATGGGGTGGTGAGGGATGTAAAAGCAAAGGTCTTAGAAAGAGGATGCATATGCAGTCTGTTGGGGATTAGAGGGCCTAGGAAGCAAGTCAGTTGTTGTTCGTTGATGAAAAAGCACTGGTGGCTGATTCAGGTAAGAAACCACAGAAGTTGGTGACTGAGGTTGGAAGAGTGTGTGAAAAGAGAAAGCTGAGAGTGAATGAGAATAAAAGTATGGTCATTGGGTTCAGCAGGGTTGAGGGACATGTTATCTGAGATGTAAATATAAAAGAAGAAAAATTGGAGGAAGTGAAGTGTTTTAGATATCTGTGAATGGACTTGGCAACGAGTGACACCTGACACATGGAGGCAGAGGTGAGTCATAGGGTGGGGAAGGAGGCGAATTTTCTGAGTGGGAAAAAATAAAAGTGTGGAAAGAGGGAAAGGTTATCTTGGAATGTATGGGTATGTTTGAAGGAATTGTAGTTCCAACAACATTATATGATTGTGAGGCATGGGCTATAGATAAGGTTGTGCAGAGGAAAGTGGATATCTTGGAAATGAAATGTTTGAGGACAAATGTGTGGTGTTTGTTGGTTTGATCAAGTAAGTAATGAAAGGGTGGGAAAGGTGGGAGAAGTGTGTGGGAATTAAAAGGGTGTGGTTGAGAGAGCAGAGGAGGGTGTATCAAAATGGTTTGGACATGTAGAGAGGATGGTTAGGGAAAGGTTGACTAAGAGGATATATGTGTCAGAAGTGGAAGGAACAAGGAAAATCAAGAGACCAAATTGGAGATGAAAGGATGAAGTGTAAAAGATTTTAGCGAATGGGGCTTGAACATGCAGAAAGGGTGAAAGGTGTGCATTGAGTAGAGCAAAATGGAACAATGTGGTATAATGGGGTCGACGTGCCATCAATGGACTGAAATAGGGCACGTGAAAAGTCTGGGGTAAACCACAGAAAGGTCTTTGGGACCTGGAGGTTAATAGGGAGCTATGGTTTCGGTACATTACACATTACAGCTGAGGAATGAGGGTCAGTGGATGTTGCCTTTCTTTGTTTGCTTCCTGGCACTACCAAACTGACACAGGGGGTTGCGACTGGGTGTGGGGAAAGGAAAGAAAACATATATGCTATCTTTTTTCCTTTCCTTCTTGCATTTGGGCTGTTTCCTGTGGGACAAGGATGAAGGCGAGCAAGTATGAATATACAAATGTGCATACATGTATATGCATAAGAATGTATGTATGTATATATGTATGGGTGCATATATGTATATATACATGTGTATGAGAGTGGATACATCTTTCTTCCTCTGTTTCCTGATGCTACCTCGCTAACGTGGGAAACAGCGATCAAGTATGAAAAAACATTTCTTTCTGTGCCCGTGAGGGATATGCTTTTAGCTGGACTGGTTTGAAATCTTGATGAATGAGATTGTATGATCTAGTAATGAGAAATCATTCATGGTAAAGTTTTGGAGCTTTGTTTCCATACTCTGAATGAAGGTTGGTTAGGCTGCTTTTCTGCAGTTTGTGTAAGTTTTTATGGTGGTTGTGGTGTCTAAGGGGGCTAAATGGAGCATTATCAGGAAGGGCAAGGGGTCCGAGGACAGTTTGTATAACGTGCCCCATTTGATCCTTGTGCGTAGAGCTGGTGAGCAGATTGTGATGTCTGGTAAGGTTGTTTCCTAGAGTGGTGGGATGAGAGTCTGGTTGGCTGGATGGATAGATTGAGGATATTGAAAGGATGCACTTAGTTCAAGAGTTGTTCACCCTTGGGGTCATGGGTGTGAGTGCTGAGCCAGGTGGAATGGTGGGCACTGAAGTCTCCACAAATAATAGGTGTTGGGCATGCTACTGAGGTTCTACTGTTGAGAGAATATTTGAGAGGCATGTGGAGTCCCTTTCTGTTAGCATACACACATAAAAGACATTACATGGCTAGTTTCTGTGTTGTCAGGGAAATATGCTCTACTGTGTTGAGTTTGGCAGAGTGCTTATTGGTAAAAGTTTAAAACATTAACCTGAAAAGGTATGACCAAGCTAAAAACTTAATACAGTTTCCAAAAGAACTCTGATTTGTTATTAAGACTGTAACAAATGAGTGTAAACATGTCCTAAGTACAGAAAACAAGAATTCTGCCATCAACAAGAAAATTAACCCTTAATTTCTCTTTTTTTTTCATATCATATACTTGTTTATGCTTATGCTTTACCATAAATCAATATGAATCACTGACCTATCTTGTACACTCTATACATCAAACAATATCTATAGGGAAGCTGTATTAAAAGTTTATAGTAAAAACAGATGTTCACTTGTTGCACCCTAGTGGATAGCATTTAATAACTTACGTAACAAGATGGGTGGTAGAGTCACAGAATAGCATAAGCAAGTGAAATTCTGGTGCTGTAGCTTTTGTTGATACTGACAGTAAGTCCAGAAAACTCTTGAGTCCACAAGATGTGCCCAAAGATAACAAAACTTGCCAGAGGTGTGGAACCATATCACTTTTGTAACATAAACCTATGAAAATGTAAAGCTATGCATTAGAATTGCAGCTTTTTCTCTGGAATTATAAAAAGTCATAGAAAATGGCAAATTAGAAAAAAATCTCCACAAATAGTTATGTCACCAGTCACGAGGCAAGAAAAACCCTACCATCTGAAGACACGCTGCTTTCAATAAATAAATGCTGCCCCAGCTGGCAAATCACCTTACTACAGGGAAGAGCACTTCAGTCAAAAAAGTCTATTGTACAAGTTCAATATTGTAAACTTTGATATTTGGCAATCACAACAATGTCTCATTTTCTAGAAAGAAAATGAATCAAGTGGGTAATAGTTGGTAAGCAGCCAATGACCAGGGAGGTATATTACCAATAATACCTGACTGAGTATCAGAAGGGCTAGTGACAGCTGCTTAGTGAGCAAGCACTTCAGTTGTCAAGTTGCACTCCTCTAACTCAGGTATCAGTCTTTTCTTTCTGCCTCACTCACACATGGACTACTGGCATTTTGTCCACAAACATACAATCTCTCCCTCTTTTACTCAACATCTGACAACACATAACTCACACAGCTCATTCTTTGTAACTCTAGATTTTTCTGCGGTAAGCACTAGTAGTAAGTGGGAACTATTTGGTAGGAGCATTAGGTATAAACATTAGGTAAAAGTAGTAGGCAGGAGCATTAGATGGAAGTACTCAGTAGGAACATTAAGTAGGAACATCTGCAAACACTGTACTAGTTTCCCTATGCCAGTAGCTTGTCAAGGGTGAGGCACTAAGGGCTAAGAAATGGCACTGGAGTTCACTATTTATGAAGACTCTATTGCTCTGGCCATCCCCTTGCAGGAGTTCCAATTGAAACAAGAGTTAGAGATGTAGAACAAGAGTTAGAGGTGTAGAAAGACAGCAGGAGAAATGAATCAAAGGTGCTACATCCCTATAATTCAGGGTATACCTGATCAGATGAAGGGGGTCAGCCACTAGCTCAACAATATCCAACAGTAAAGTTCCCTACTCTGATCAAGCTCCTTGAAACATTTCATCTATTCACTGGTTACTGAATGGTCTGAATCATGAACAGTTCTATTATGTAAGTATATAAGGTCCTCCTAGTAGAACATAGAAATGTGATTAGGGAGCCAAAATCAATTATCATTCAGCATTTAAAGTACATGGTGCTTACATCTTTCAAACCAAATGAAATGGAAAAATACATGAACATGTATCTGACAATGAGAAGCTGACATGACTATAAAAGAAGTGTGATTCATAGCTATCCCCATAAAATACTTTTGAAATCTGAAAAGAGGGCCTTAACCCTTTGAATGCAACTTCAAATCTCCTGCTGTGAACTTTATTCCTTTAAGTGTGACCATCAAAAACTCTAAGCACCCATTTCAGAATTTCTATCCTCTTCTCTTGTGAACTACAGTTTTCTATGACTGATAGTGGCATCTACATTCCAGTAAATGCTGTCAACTAACAGCCAGTGATAAACAGAAACAAACAACAAAAAAAAAAACATGGCATCAATCATTCACATACCACACTCACAAGAAGCCATGAAGTGTCAACAATAATTCTTCTTTCTCTGCATTTCATATACCAGGTATGATGTGGATAACAGAATATAATGATATGATATACAAATGCGAACTGAATGCACTACTACCCAATATATGGAAATATATATGTGATTTACAATGTCTTGACGAAAGAGTATAACAGGATATAAAGTGGCACCAGTTCTACGGGCAAGCACAAACATATGTGCTCCTTTAAACTTCTGTTTCTTCTATTTAAATCATAATATTTTGTTTCTTTCTTTCCATGGCATTATGAGTATGAAAGGAAGATGACACCAGTTAGAGAGAAAGAGATTTAGGCCGAGTTGTAAGCCTTTGACTTTGACGGCAAGGATTCCCTGATACCTATCTCAGAAAGCCGTGCAGATAATTCTAAAGACTCATAGCTGAAAGAAGTAATTCTTCCCCAGCCCAAGCCATCAACAATCCTGATATATCTACAGTGCTCTCATGGTCCAGAGTAAAGAATGTAACATCATGTAATTAAAAATAGCTACAAAAAGTTATGGACTACACAAATAACAGCCATTATAGGTTTGGAAAACCTTGCGCCATACAAGTGTTTTTAGAAGTTTTTTCCTGATGCTATATATAAAACTGTTGTGGGAATGGAAGCATTTATCCCTTTTTCCTCCAAGGCTACTTCTTCATCCAATTCATGGTTCAACCATTCCTGTTCGGAGGCCATTCAGGCAAGGGATCAGGTGTATCGGGCATGGAAAACCTTTCCTACCTCTGACTCCCATTCAGCTTTCATCACCGCCCATAATTGCTCCAAGCGAGTTATTCGTGAGGCGTAGCATTCCTTTATTCAGAGGAAGTGCGATAACCTGTCCTCGTCATCCACGGATAGGTCTTTCTGCTTTCTGGTCTTTA
The DNA here is from genome assembly GCA_038088735.1 of Panulirus argus. Taxonomy (NCBI): domain Eukaryota; kingdom Metazoa; phylum Arthropoda; class Malacostraca; order Decapoda; family Palinuridae; genus Panulirus; species Panulirus argus. Next base: position 94 of record JAYMFT010016063.1, on the reverse strand, counting down.
GCTAAGGGCATTTCTAATAACTTCTGTCGCTCTACCTTTCCCTCACTTTTCCGTCCTGACGGTACTATAGCTGTCTCTCCCATTGACAAAGCAA
>JAYMFT010016052.1:0-16650 GCA_038088735.1 Panulirus argus | reverse complement strand
AGAGAGAGAGAGAGAGAGAGAGAGAGAGAGAGAGAGAGAGAGAGAGAGAGAAAACAGAGCTGTGGAGAAATGGACATAAGTTTGAAGTGGGATCGGCCTGCTCTTATGTGTAAGTGGATGGAACGAGAGCCACCCCAGATGTGAGAGAGCGGTGCTCCATACAAGGACGGATCAGTCCTGTTGGGGAGAGACGCGTACGGTTGGCATGTGGACACCAGCCTGCTGGGTTTGTGAGGCTGGCTGGTGGCATCGTCATGCCTCGACACGGGAGGAGTGGTGAAGGGAAATACTGTTAGACACAGTGGATCTAGTAGCTTAATTTGTATGTAAATATGAACATCTTTATGCTGTAATATTACAGTGAACACTAATATCGCGACAAAATCAACTGCCTTGACTTCACCTTAAAAGAAGAAGTGAAGCACACACACGTTCGCCCGTAATGCGGTCAGGCTGGTTTAGAGCCACCCCGGGAGGGCACAACACACACACTCACTCAGCTGTTCGTCTTAACTTAAGCTACACGACATTGACGCATATCATGTTTATGGAAAGAATGCCCTCATGAGCTTAAACTACCCGGCCTACATCTTAACCTCATTATTTCTTTCTTTTCCTAGAAGCAGATGGCGTTGTTGGAATACATTAAATCAGATGCGAGTTATTATCTTGTCCATATGTTCTTCGTTGTTATGAACGGGGCTAGATTACTGTTATTAAGGGTGAAAAATAAGTTAATGTTCCTAAGTGGATGTTTGACCCCTGCGGTGGAGGAGAGGAGGTGGTCGGGATGCGAACGTGTGGTCTGGGGAGGGAGGAGCACCTCGCCTGCTGATCACACAGGAGGACTGACTGACTGACCTCTGGGCCCGCCAAGGTCACCGGGCGGCCAACTGGCGTAATAACACAGCTCTATATCCTAGCGTGTCTTACCTTGGGGGTGATCTGGCTTTTGTACCAGGTCAGGAACTTCGCTTCCAGCCTGCCAGGTCTTCCAGGTCATCTCGACCAGTTGCTGGGTGTTACCTTGGCGACTTGTCGTGGCGGGGCTGCATGCTTCTCATAGTAACCATAAGTAGTATCTCCTCCCACCAACCTTATCATGATATTACAACAGCAGTAATGTCATGGAACGACAGTCGATCCAATATTTCCCATAGATATCCTTGACTGTTATCAGACGACTCCTCGTCAGCAGGCGAGAGACCATTAGGCTGTTCAAACACATAAGACATCCCCGCCTCGATACACGGCATCTCCAGCCTCACTGGATCTCATCCCACGAGATGAAGCTTCCATGTGCTGGATGAAGTTCGGGTAAAACTGTTTTGCGTCACACTGGCTCCCAGTGTGACGTCGCAACACGGTTTGGCAGAGACGAGGTAGGAAAGTCCATGCTCTAGGGTCAATTCTTTTGAAGAGTTCCATTTTGTTTCGTCACAGGCGTAAAATGCATCAGAATAAAGAGACATCACGAAGGTCGTAAACTGATGCATCAGGAAAGAGAGAAGTCACAATACTACCAGATCTGCCATGTAAAAAAGAGAGGAAAAAACAGATGTTTCGTAAGCAAGAAATTACAGTGCAGTGTGAAGTGGCTCAACTTACGTGGTCAGAAATCCACATTCCTCAGCCCATCCCTGAGAAGGTCACTCAGCATGAAATGGAACACTGTTTATATGTGTGCGTGTTGAGGCCAGTGGCTCCGGAGGCGTGAGAGGAGACGTCGAGGATGGGAAGCAGTGCCAAGTGCTGGGGTAGATGGCGCTACGCCGCCGCGGGCGCAAGAACGCCTGAGAGACGCAGAGAAACAGCCAGTGTGTCGTGTTCCCGGACTGTCTTCGACGGCAGGGCTGTTGTACCATATTACAGGCAAGACTTCTGAAAGGGAGTCACTGAAGGTTTCAGCAGATTGTTGGACGACCCTGACGTGTGAAAGGTGGTCAGCCACCCTCCTGGCGGTGACCTCTGGAAATGTGCCAGCTCTGGCGTCGGGTACGTCACCTGTGGAGCCAGACGTGGGGCAGGGGGGGGGGTCAGCCTTGGGAGGTCACGGGTAAGGACCAGTCAAGATGGAATGTGAGGTCAGGCGCCTCTGCCTTAAGTAGGATCCTTCACTCCAGTAAACATCCGCTAGACAGTGGATGTTTATGGGTCCCTGGAGGGAGGGGGGAGGTGTAAGGCGTTGGGTGTGGGGCACTGTATGGGACAAGGGACTTGGGGCACTCTGTGGGGCAGGGTGCTCGAGACTGTGTCCACGTGGGTTAGCTGTACAGGGGACATAGTGGGAGAGATGTATTTAAAGGGGCACTCTGTCTTGGGAGAGGATATGGCTCAAGTTGCAGGGAAAGTTAATTTAATTTAATCATTCATTAATTAGTCCACATATCTGGCACTTAATAAACATGACAAGAGTGGTCAATCAGATACGAGTGAATATGGGTCTGGTTACAGAGGTGGGCTGAGGGTATGACATGGATATAGGCACAATTCAGGGTGGGTCACTAACCCTCTGTATATGGCTAGTAGAGTAATGCATGGGTTAGGTTTCAGAAGTGGCTGAGGGGCCCCGTGTATATGATTCAGAGATACAAACAATTATTTCTTTTTTATTTTTGAGGCTCTAGTTACGGACAATAGTCCACATCAAGGTTGGCCCTTAATTGAAGTATAGACAGGTTAATGAAATGGAAAAAGAAGAGACGAGGGAAACTATTTACGAATTTTGGGGAAATGAAAAACATCTTTTTTAGAATGTGCTGCATCATGGTTATTGGGAAAGATATGAAAAGGTAGAGAGTTCCAAAACTTCGACGTGTAGGGGAAGAAAGTTATCAAAGCGGCCCACCTTTAAGTTGCCAACAGCCGCACAATAATCATGTGACGCAGCAGCTTGCCGAGTATTGCGTGGTCTAGCAGCGGTGGGGGCACACAAGCAGCCAGCTCTCGGGAGCAGAAACCAGAGCAATACTCATAGAATAGAGAAAGTAAACCAACACTGCGGCGAACGGCAAGTGGGTCAAAGTTTGAATTTAACCTAAGAGAGTTGATAAGTTGGACAGCTTTCGACTCAGACGTGAGAAGAGGACTCTATAAAAGGACGGATCAGTCCTTTATAAAAACGAAGCAACTATTTGGAAGAAAAGAAAGTTCATCAAAACATGATTCCCAGTTTCTTAAAAGCAAATATTGCCATTTCTGTTATGTTGGGTTTCCAAGACAGAGTGGTTGTTACAATAATACTAATTATGTTCATTGAGTTAAGAGGTAGAATTAGAGCCGTCAAAGGAGAGCGAAAAGTTTCGAGGAATTTTCGAGAAAGGGATGGTTAGAAGCTGGATCTTAGAGGCATTAGAATTAAGCAGCTTTCGTGTGCCCCAGTGAGATATCCTGTTCAAGTCTGAATTTATTGAGGAAGTTGTGTCGAGACGAGATGCAGATCGAGTGAGAGAAGGAGCAGAATTGAAGGATTTAAAGGAATGTAGTGTTGACTCGTCAGCATATGAGTGCATTTGGTTATTTGTCGTTAAAAGGAAACCGTTGAAGAAAAGAAAGAAAAAAAAAGTGTAGGAGACAGATCAGAACCTTCAAGGACACCGCTGCTGGTGGAGAGAAAGGGGAGGCTGATCCATCAACAACCACGGAGACAGATCGGCCAGAAAGGAAGCTAGATGTAAGGGAGCAAAGTGAGGGAGGGAAGCTTAGTGATGAGACTCCGATGTCATACCTTGTCAAAAGTTTTAGATATGTAAAGGACAACTACATATGGTCCCCCAAAATCTTTCGGGGATGATGACCAGACATTACTAAGACAGGAGAGACATCTTGCCTTACGGAAGATGTCTGAGGATAAAGGAGTTGAGAAGGGATTCATAGGCTTTGGAGATAATAGATGTCAAAGCAAAAGAACAATAATTAGAGGGGTTAGAACTGTCACCCCTCTTAGGCATGGGATGTGCCAACGCAAACTTCCAAGAAGGGAAAAGATCTGGTTTTTAAACAGAAACGGAAAAGACGAGCAGGCACGGGTGCAAGTTCAGAGGCACACTCTTTCAGTACACGGGGATGGAAGCCATCAGGACCATAAGCCTTGCTTGTGACTAGAGAGAGAAGCGCTTTTGGGACAGTCCGAAAAGAGATTACGGGAAGAAGCACAGGATTAGTAAGAGGAACATCAGGGGATGAAGGAATGTTAGAGTCATCCAAGGTGGAGTTAGAGGAGAAACGGGAAGCAAAGAGAGTTGCTTTGTCAATGGGAGAGACAGCTATAGTACCGTCAGAGCAGAAGTTGTTAGAGATGCCCTTAGCTGAAGACCAGAAAGACCTATCCGTGGATGACCGGGAGAGGTTATCGCACTTCCTTTGAATAAAGGAACGCTTCGCCTCACGGATAACGTGCTTGCAGCGATTACGGGAATCGGAGGAAGGAGAGTTTTCCCAAGCCCGATGTGCCTGATATCTTGCCTGAATGACCTTGGAACAGGAACAGTTCAACCATGGATTGGATGAAGAGATCGTCTTGGAGAAAGAGGGGATAAATGTTGCCATTCCCACAAGAATAACCTCTGCTATGCGTTTGGCGGAGAAAGAAGCATTAACACATAAGAGACAGTAATTTACACAGGGGTAGTCAGAAAAGAATCTTTGTAAGTTACTCCACTCAGCTTTGTTGAGGAGCATATATTAACGTTTAAAAAGAGCTGCTGGAGGGGAGAAGCCGTTAGAATACATACATTTATGAGAATGTGGTCAGATAAACCAATTGAAGGCGAGATTGTGTAGTTACAGCGGGATGGATTAGAAGTGAAAAAAAAAAGAACATTAGGATAATGGTCACAGCGGTCAGGAATATTGGTTGGGTTGGAGTTGATTTGCTCTAGATCATTGGGAATGGAGAACATGAGGGCTTCAGTCCCCTTACCATCATCCGTATGGAAGGAATTCAACCATTCCCTATGGTGAACGTTAAAATCCTCTATGCAGAGGATCTCCCCTTGCGGGTGAGGGGATGTCACAATCTCATGGTAGGAGTTTAGATAGTCGAAGAAAGATATAAGATTTGTAGAATTAGGAGAGTAGTAGGCGAAACAAAGGAAGAGCGTGGTAGTTGGGAGACAGACTTTGCGCAAGATAATATCAGTTTGGGGACTGAAGGTCCTCGAGGCGTTCAACAGGTGTGTTGATGTTGGACAAACACAAACACCACCCTTAAACCGGAATCGTGAGTGGAGGTTATAGTTGGTATGAAAAAGGGAGTTGTGAGAGCATCATTAGACATTTGGATCTCAGAGAGAAGTAAGATATTAGGAGAGGTACTAGACAGATGGCGTTCATCAGAAGAGAGGTTACTAGTGAGACTGTGAACGTTGGTATAGTTGATACTAAAGAAAGAAGGTCTATCAGAGAGAGAAAGGTCATGCGAGGGGCCGGTACTACTGCTGCCAGAGCCCTCCCTCTCATTGGCAGTAGAGGCGGGAAACCGGAGACCCAGCATCCCATGATGCCGGGGACTAGGCGACATGGGTTTGTTGGACTCTATCATGATTATATTTGATAATGATTGTGTTGACAGGAGATGGCAAGAAAACTTATGTGAAGAAAGTCTGTGAGGTTAAGTAGGTGTGTGGTGCTTGTAAGAAGATGGCAGGACAGGCCCGGTAGTCCCATGTTGAGACAGGAAGTACGACCAGCAATCCTGACATGGAGAGTGTAAGATGGTTCCGGGCACCGCTTTAACGCTCCTTAGTCAGGACGGTTGTACCACCCTGGGCGGTTTCAGAGATACACACGTTACTAGTTGGGTCAGTACCTACACATATGGACTTGACTCATATATCACTGAGTGATATACGAGTCAAGTTACAGCAGTGACCCGAGGGCATCAGACATTCAGTACAAGGATACATCAGAGATGAGGTCAGAACACACACACACACACACACACACACACACACACACACACACACACACACACACACATGGACAAGTAGGATGAGCCTGGGGCCGTTTTTCATTACAGAGACGCACAGTTTTAGGGCAGTTGTTAGAGCACATTTATATGGCCAGAGGAGCAGTGGGCTGTATATGGCAAATCAGAGAGTAGGCGCAGTTCGCGAATTTGAAGGCAAAAATCTTGGTAAAGACGGAAATTTGAGCAAATGAAGAGACATAACATTCAAACTTAATTGTCCAGCAAACCCATAAATCAGGAATGTACGTATCATTGCTAAGACACCAAAGCAGCATTTGCCCTTGACCATGGTTTGAAATGTATCTTTTTTTAAGATAACAAACGGCCATTGACCAGCACCAGATTGTCTATATAAGTTTTTCTATCTTCTTCAGCCATAGTGAGCAATGCTTTTCCCATAAGAAGCTGGGTGATACAAAAGTTGTAGTGCACATCAGGATGTGCCTTGTGCTATCTATTCGTCGGAATATATATATATATATATATATATATATATATATATATATATATATATAAAGGGACCTTGGGTTTAAATGTCATGGAACAGACGTGCAAACACGTCTATCATATCAGAACTATACTGACATAAATGTCTTTCCAGGACTTTGATAATCGATATCTCATATTTCTTTCCCTGCTGGAAAGTATACGTACTTCAGACTAGAAAATAACTCCTACTCTCCATACACGTTCAGCCCAGAAGCGTTAAATTTAATGAATTCAAATGTACTGTGGTGTCTCGTCAAAAAGGTGAGGCTTAAAAGCTATTCTTTGTGTTTCAAGAGAGGACAAATACGACGCGTTCCATGGAGAAATTTTGATATCATGCATGCACGACAAAACGAGAAAACTTTTCTTGCATCACGTCAACGCAATTTGATTCCATCTTATCGGAGAGACAAGTGATCAATTATGTTATTAACGATTTTAACTTAAGTGGATATCAAATCGTTATAAATATATGAAGAAACTTTGATGTATAAGTTCTGTACATGAATTACACAGTGAAAGGCTAAAACAAGTCTATTTATTGTTTTCCAAGCTTGGACAAAACCATTATTTTACCCGCTTGGACAAAACCATTATTTTACCCGACATCGCTAGTGCCTCATCAGCTGACACAAAAACAGATTGTTTATCAAATAAAGTTTTTTCCACATCTTCAAGTCTATAAATCCGGCGAAAATCTGAAAAAAAAAATTTTTTTGTGACCACGAGAAGTCGAAGAAACGACACACTTCTAATACATATTGCAATAATGAGCTTTGGTGAATAGAATCCTGCAATTCATAACAATCGGGGAACATCGTTTACGTCTGTGCTTTCGTCGAGAATAAAGCTAACGACCTCAGTTAGGCAGATCATAATGTTTCAGCTGCCAGTCTAACATGGTCACCCATATCACACACTTCAAAGGAATGATCCAGGTTAAGTGGTTGTTAAATCCTAAATTTCAGCCATGTCTCTTTTGCTTGTTCAAGGAAGTCTTCAGCACATCAGTAAAGGGTTTTCCTTTTCGAACAATGCATTTCAGAGCAGCGTAGCCCACTATGATGGAAATTTCATGTCGTTTACAAACTGAAAGAAAGCCCTTTCGTTGCACCCCAAATCCGTGTGTGTGATAAAGATGATTCATGTTTTGCTTGGTAAAATCTTAAGGCACTAGAAGGCCCGAGCATCTGGTCAACATGCTGTACAAGACCATAATAATTATCTCTCTGTTCTTCTTGAAACAGACTAAGAAACTCATGATTTTTTTTTCTTCTGGCCTGTTACATTGTTCAGTTGGAGGTAAAATTAATAGCTTCAAAACAATGCAGTAAGTCTGGTCCACTTTCGACACCAACTTTGCGATCACTGATTCATAAAAACCTCTACTAATACACACACGCAAGGTGGAGTTGTCAAGTACCTCCTCTTCCTATACTTTTTAATTTTCTTTAACTATGTACAATCTAAATAAGATAATGAGAAAATCAAACATTTGTATATTTTATAAATGATATATCAACAGTGTCCTTGGTTGCGATTGGCCACTGGAAGTACCGGGTACGTTTGTTACGTACCGTTACTAGATAACATGGTTTCAGATTATTCTTCCGTCTTTGGTTAGATGTCGTGCGGGCAGATAAATTCACACGAGACCTGACATCTATGCCTAGTTACAAATGACTTTATGACGTCTTCACTGATTTCATTCAATTACTGATGACATCATTATGCTGCCAGCCAGGCGAAAATCGGCAACGTAGAGAAAGATAGGCTAGTGTTGCCGTTTAGAGCCGTTCCGTAACGATAATATCTGCGTGTATGGTATACTGTGTGTGTACTTCCCCATAGTCCAATATTATCTTGAGTATGTCGATTAAAATTGTACAGATTTTATCACAACCTCGGAATTTCAATACAGTCATGTAATCATTGCTATAACAAAATCGTAGTTTTTATGACTTTGTTATGCTAATTCAAAAATAAACAGTAGTACTCATGCATCCCAAATCAGAAATGAAAACTTTCTCAAGAAAAACATATCTTTTTTGTCTCTTCCCTCAAAAGTGGGTGTTACACTGACTTTTTTTTTTCTCTCTCTCTCGATACAGCATTATTACGGTGGGGAAATTTTGCCTCTACCTGTAGCCCGATCCATAAAAAGATGGTTAATCTTATTTTTTCCCTGTAAATTCGGCAGAAAAAAAAAAAATATCGCGTGCCGCCTGTGACACGCTCGGCCTGGGTTGCCAACCCCTGGACGAGTGTTTACCCACCTTCCACGACAGCTCCATCTCCCTCCACGACACCCTCTCTCCTTACCTACACGACAGTATGAACGCAAGGAACAGGCGAGCATTTTTTTTAAGTTTATGATATTTTTTGTGTAGATATTCTACACAGACAAAGCATTTCAGCGAGAGCATGGGGTGAAGGGCAGGTATCTAGGGGTAAGTGCAGGCAAGTGTTGCAATGGAGACGGTCTCCGCCAGGGATAGGTGAAGTAGTGGTCCTCAAGTCCCAAGAGTTTCAAAGGTAGTGGGTCTTGAGGCAAGGCCGCGCCAAGCTGCGCCCATCGCCAGCGTCTCACCACAGTGCAGACATACGCTCCTCATATTAGGGTTCTTGAAGCAACTTGGTGTTGTCCTGACAACATCACATTAAGAGAGAGAGAAAACCTTGTCCACAGTATCACAAGCCAGTGAAAACGAGAGTGAGCAGCGCTGCCACAGGGACGGGCCTGAAGCAGACCAAACCTGCTCCTCCAGACACGTCCAGCGGCAGCAGATGGTGTCTGTCGGCCCTGGGTCGCTACCACACCCAGCATGACTCCAGCCACACACCTCATGACCATAGCAAGCGTTCGGGGTTTGACTGCTACCTCGGCAGGTCACCGCCATTCTTCTGCTTGTTGCTTTGGCACGAGGTAGTTTCACCAAGTCTACGACCGCAGGCAGATTGGGCCTTACTTGAGATATGTGGTAAAAAAGAATAGCGTCTCGACGGTCGAATCACGTGTTGTGGGACGGCAGCGTTTACAACAGTACTGTGGGTGTGATGGAAGACACCCCAGGGCATCTGGCCACAGCCACCTGCAGTAGTATGGGTCACCTCCAACAGCAGTTACGGTGCACCTGAACCGGGCTACCTGCTCAACACACCTGTAACTGGGACGGGGTAGGTATACAGCCAGCGGTGGGTGGATGGGCAAAGGCAGCCGTACTGGGTGGACACGGGGGCCATACTGGGAACACTGGGTGGGCAGGGAAAACATCCAGTAAGTACTGGGAGAGCGAGGCAGCCGCCATACTGGGAATCCTGGGTGGGTAGAAGGTCAGCAGCTTGAGGGATCGCAGGTCCCGACACATGCAGGAACCTTGGTCCGAAGGACGTGGGAATCCTTTACCACATGAGTCCTGCCGTCTCACAACCAGTGCTCACAGTCATGAGTCCAGCCGCCTCACAACTAGCGTTCACAGTCGTGAGTCCTGTCGCCTCACAACCAGTGTTCACAATCACAACCATAATCTCAGTCTTGGAATCCTTGACTTATCGTCAACTGGAGTTAAAGTAAGACATCCGTGTTTGCCGCGCCATGTATGAAAACGTTCCACCAACAATAAGCAATATGTTGATGGACTGACAAAAAGAATTTCGATTATATATATTCGTGATAAGATGTGCCATATACCTACCGGTGTGGGGTAACTCGCAAGTGTGCCAGCAGGCGGTACCGTGCATGTGTGCCACATGTAACTTCTGCATGTGGGCAAGAACGCAGACGAAATTGGGATCCTGAGTGAGTTGTGTATAGTGTGTGGAGAGGGACGGGCGGGTGTATGGTATAGGTGGGTGGTCGGGAGTGAGGCAGGTGGCGGCGGGCACTGAGTGCATGATGCCTGCAGGTGTGGTGCTGGTCCTTGTGACGCCGTAACCTTGGCGGCCCCCCCCCCTTTCCTCCCGGCCCGCTCAGGCCCAGAGACCTGGGGAGTGAGGAGGTGGAGGAGGAGGAGGAGGAGGAACACCAGGACACGAACCACATCAGGAAAACAAGGGAAGGTACGCCGCAGCAGCAACTGGAGCCGGACGCAGAATACATTGGGGCACGGCATCCTCCTCACGACGGAGGGGCACCTCCCTCCAGCGGGTTACTGTGCGGGTAGGTCAAGCACTGGCCCTAGGCAGAGTTGGTGAACCGCAGGACTGGCGCGCCATCCTCTCGACCATCAACACACGTTGACCACCGTACACGGGTCGGGTCAGTCAACAGTCTTGTGGTGCAGCCATCGCCAGCTGACACCGACAGTATAGCCATTATACTGCACCAGCAGGACTTACTGTCATACTTCGTAAGATGGTCAGACCTGTGCCAATTTGACAACACCTTCGCTGGTTCTCCTGCAGGAGGAGGAGGAGGAGAAGGAGGGAGTCTGCATTGGGAGTGGGAGCAGCCACACCCAGCGGCCGGCCTCACGGGTCGTGGTCAAAGAGCGCCATCCTGCAGGATAAGGTCAGACCCTCACAATGACTGAGTCCTCATGATCCCTCCTCGGCTCATCCCAGTCAAGGCAGCCTCTATGTAGACCAGGAAAGCTCTGCCTCCCGAAGGCATGTTACGGCGTAACATGACACACATGGCGGGGCAAGACTGGCGGGAGAGTGTGACTGGCCAGGCAGCGTGAGGGTCTGGGACGCAAGAGACAGTAGACTGTCTTGTTAAGTGTGAGGGAAGTCGTAGTATGAATAGAGTCCCACCCAGGAATATGCTGGTGGTGTGGGCTACAGGGCGGGCACGGCCAAGCGTCGACATGCTGGACACAATGACGTACTCACAGCCAAGTGTGGATGGACCACAGCTGCCCGGCTGTGGGCGGACAGCCGCTGCCACACACCAACCACAACGGCCCAGTCGACTGGTGCAGTCAACATGGACCTGTTTATGCTATTAGAGGGTCCTAGTTAAGGCCAGGTGTACAGTAATGTGCTGCTGTATAAAAACACCTGTTGGGCTTTGCCTACGTCACTACTTTGTCTTAAGGGAGAGAAGGGTCGGGCTGTGTACCGACCAGGTCCCTGGCCAGCCTAGACCAGGCCGGAGGGTCGGGCTGTGTACAGACCAGGTCCCTGGCCACACTAGAACAGGCGGGAGGGTCGGGCTGTGTACAGACTTGGTCCCTGGCCAGAGTAAGCCGCAACAGACACTGAAGCCTAACATGTTATTACCGTAATGCTGGCTGGCCCCTCGACTGCCTCATAACCGCCACATAATTACCTCCCCGCAAAACAATACAGCGCGTTAGACGGAGAAAAATAACGACGGGTCCCAGAATCCAGAACCTGTACAAGCTTTACAAAGCCTAAAACTAGCGAGAACTGATTCATCGTGAATGAATCGCATTTGCAGTCGTATCGGATCTGCATAAAACCAAGCCGTGTTTCCTGTAACAAGTCACCTCCAGTGGCGCCAAACTGTAATCTACTGATCAAATGTGAGGGAGGCTCCAGCCCCGCCGTCACCCACCGATGGTTCCGCCACACACACACACACACCTATCCATGATGCGCTCCTTCCAAGCACCACCAGAAGTCACGTGTCTCCTGTACCGTGTACCACATCTCCCCACCGCCGCCGCCAGCTGCACCTGTCCCCCCCCACCCCCTTCAACCAAGCAGGTGTTCCCCCCCCCCCCACACACACACACACACCAGCACCGGAAGCCCGCGGTAACTCGCCTCTCACGGAACTATTTCCCGTAAATTCTTGCCCGGTAACTCCGTCGTGTTTCCCTAACATTATTTAGTTCACACGAATGTTTACTGTAACATCCAGCGCTAAGACACCGGCCCGTGGGGGCTGCCTGGCCCCTTTCTACAGATCCATCCTTGCGGCTAACTACGCTACGTAACACGGCGCAGGCCGGCAGGAGTAACTTGTTAACTTGGCGTCTAGGTCAACGACACCAGAAGGTGGCGGCGGCGGTACGCGTCTCCGTCACCCTTGTAAACCGCGTCCAGTTCCCACCCACGAACTGATGGCCATCCCCCGAGACTTCCTTCGTCATGGCCGTGCTCCTCGCCTGCGTCCAGCTCTTGCGTCTGGTCAGTACCTTCCCTGATTTATAAAGGTTCCTCCTCCTGCAGTACAAACACCGGGCCGGCTCGTCCACCCTCGGGTTCAGCCCCCAGCACCCACGTCCAAACCCCCACACGTCTAGTCCTTAGGGCCTGGCGGTCTCCCGCTCACAGACGTATTTGCGCGGGGCGCCTCGCCTCGCCTCCTGTAACCTGCCACGTCAAGTTCAGCTCCTTCCTGCCGGGACGAACACCTGCTGCGCCACCTGTGTGACGGGCGCGGGAGAGGCGGTCGGGGGCGGGATATGAGGTCTGACGCAGGTGGCTGCCGCAGGGGGGGAGAGGGGGAGGGTGGGGGTGGGCTGCTGGGACAGGTGGTGGCGGAGGGGGGGAGGGTGTTATCCAGGACAGGTGGTTGTCAAAAAAGGATCTGTTGAGACAGGCGGATCATGATGGTGGGAGCGGATGAGGCAGGTGGTGAGCGGCCGCAGTGGGTGGGAGTGAGGCAGGTGGTGACAGTTGGCTGCTCTTTACACTTTCACACACACACACACTCACACACACACCCTCGCTTCACTTGCCCGTTTCCTGTGAGCAGCAAGACGGTGCGCACCGCTCTCGTTCAGCGATAGCGGGGCGACGCTGCCCGTGGACTTGATCCAGCCTCTCAACGCCTCTCCAGACGGAGGACAAACACTGCTGGCATCCAGGGCCTGCGTGCGAGTCGTGCTACACATTACACGTCCGACGCGGTGTGGAGCCATTCATAACATTCCCCTAGTATGCCCTGTGGGTCGATGGCTCTTAATGAGAACAGTGTGTCTGACGGCCCGTTAGTCTTGTTATGTTAATCATGTATCCAACTGCTATCTCAGCTGCTTATCCGGTCGCTATCTCAATTAGTTATCCGGTCGCTTTCTCAATGAGTTATCCGGTCGCTATCTCAATGAGTTATCCGGTCGCTGTCCTCAAGTGCCGGTAATGTCCAAATGATGCAGTGTGGGTAAACACCGAGTGGCCACGGTATTGTGACAGGCCACATCCGGTGCCGATAAAGCCCGGAGCCACATGGACACACCGCCGCTGCCGGGGAGCAGGCGTTGCTGGCCCTTGTAACTGTGCATGTCCTCCAGTACGTTGTCACGCTCTGCATACACCAAAGAAAAGCAACGTTACGAACTGTAAATATTTTGGTAACACAAGATGGAATACAGTGTCTCAGTAAAGTAACAGTAGGCACTATAAAACCAGGATTTATAAACACAAGGAATATTATCTGTGTACAGAAGCGAACACATATTAAAGATAAGATGAGATGAGGTTACAATTTTGATAACACTAATTTAAGAGATAACTCTACACATGAAGTGTGTGTGTGTGTATGATTACTGTGTGTGTGTGTGTGTGTGTGTGTGTGTGTGTGATTATTATTTGTGTGTCACTGGGAGAGTGTCTGACACTCCTGTTACTCTGTCCCTTGACTTTGTATGATGTACTATGGTTTTTATGTACGCGCGCACACACACACACACACACACACACACACCAGCCTAAACCAGGTAGCCACTGGGTGACCGGCCTGGCCTGGCCGTACAGGTGGAGGGGGGGGGGGGTGAGTGGAGGGGGGGGGCGGCCATATGCCTGTGGTGTGACCCGCCCACACCAGCTGACGGCGGCCGGCAACCGTGTTGACACCTGCAGCCCGGGCGGTCACACACACACACACACTCCCGTGGCCCGTCATCTGTAGCGTCACCCCTTCGCACGACTACTGTCCTCACCAGGGAGTGACGGCGTCACCATCCTGTAACGTCACATCTCGTGATCCCTATCATCCTCACCACCAGGGAGTGACGGCGTCACCATCCTGTAGCCTCACCTCTCGTCATTTCTCATCCTCACAACGGTGTTTACGGCGTCACCATCCTGCAGCGTCACCCCTCGTCACTACCCCCCCCCCCACACACACTCTGTCGTGTTCGGGCCAATCTATGACTGTATGACTGTCTCATGTACTGACAGATGCACACGTGAAGGTGCCCGTCACAAGTGTGCACCTGTCTCGTTCCGGTGGGTCTGACAGGTGTCACTGGCAAGTGTGTACCAGGTGCTAGGTTTCCCCCTCCGCTCGCGTTAAGTTCCACTGTGAAAAAGCTTCATCGGGGAACTTTTTGAAGTAGGTTCACATCCCTCCTGGTGTGTGCGTGGTTGCAGCAACACAAGCACTGTCTGGCTCGCTGGTGTGAGGTTCAGCAGCAACACATACCTCGCATAACAAAACACTGGCCTTGAGATGTAAGTGGGTGGGGTAGGGTGGGCAAGGGGAAGGGGAGGGGGGGGGACGCTGGAAGGGTGGGGGATGTGGCTGGAGGATGGTGGGGAGGAGGGGAGGACTGTGGGGAGGGGTGGATGGTGGGGAGGGATGGGGAAGACATGCGGCTCAGGTAATGAGTGCACCACCACCACCACCACCACCTACTGAGGCCGGTGACGGGGGAGAGCCACCACACCGGGCCACACACCACACTAAGTGCCACTGCCTGCTACGGGAGGCGGGCCACACACCACACCAAGTGCCATTGCCTGCTACAGGAGGCGAGCCATACACTACACCAAGTGCCACTCTTGCTAAAGGAGAAGGGCCACACACCACACCAAGTGCCACACCTGCTACAGGAGGTGGGCCACACACTACACCAAGTGCCACTACCTGCTACAGGAGGTGGACCACACACAACACAAAGTGCCACTACGGCTAAAGGAGGCAGGCCACACACCACACCGTGCCACATCTGCTACAGGAGGTGGGCCACACACTACATCAAGTGCAACTCCTGATACAGGAGGCGGGCCACACACTACACCAAGTGCCGCTCCTGCTACAGGAGGCGGGCCACATACTACACCAAGTGCCACTCCTGCTACAGAAGGACGGCCACACACTACACCAAGTACCATTCCTCCTACAGGAGGTGGGCCACACACCACACCAAGTGCCACTCCTGCTACAGGAGGTGGGCCACACGCCACACCAGGTGCCACTACTGCTACAGGAGGTGGGCCAAACACTACACCAAGTGCCACTCCTGCTACAGGAAGTGGGCCACACACTACACAAAGTGTCACTCCTGCTACAGGAAGTGGGCCACACAATACACCGTGTCACTCTTGCGACAGGAGGCGGGCCACACACTACACCAAGTGCCACTCATGCTACAGGAGGTGGGTGGGCCATTCACTACACCAAGTCCTACTCCTACAACAGGAGGCGGGCCGCACACCACTCCAAGTGATACAGGAGGCGGGCCACACACCACACCAAGTGCCACTCATGCTACGGGAGGTGGGACACACACCACACCAAGTGCCACTCATGCTACAGGAGGTGGGCCACACACCACACCAAGTGCCATTCCCGCTACAGGAGGCGGGCCACACACACCACACGAAGCCTCTCACATGAGGGGAACACCGGAGAAAGTGAACGCACAGCGAAAGTGACAAATGCCCCGTAACCGAGCGCAGGCAGTGGTCTTCCTGACCCAGTATTGCCACTCGGGCCACTCTTCGCCCCCGCCGCATCAGGCGGCCAGGCCTGGCCTACCATAACAGGGTATACTGGAAACAAAACAAGAGACCCTGGAATCAAGCAATTACCTAACCGGAACTGCGGCTGCCAAGGTTGTCTCAAGGGCACCGGTGGCAGATGCACGCCTCCCCGCGCCCTCCCTCCCCCAACCACACGCCTTCCTGGGGAAACACCCATATACACAGACGACCACAACCCCCCTCAGTCAGTCAGACCTCATCCCTCCTATACCTACCTCTCCCCCCTCAAAGAAACTTGTAAATCCCCCCCCCCCAGATATCGTGCAGATGGGCTGGAGGGGAAGGAGGGGGGGGAAGGCTGGAGGAGGGGTGGTGGGTGGGTGTGAGAGCGTAGGCGCTGCTGTGGTTCAAGGGCACCAGAGGCATAGAGTCAACACCGCTTTACCTCACCTCCTCCTGCTGAGTGATCCTCCTGAGCTCGGCCGCAACACCACAGGTGCCTCCCTCCCTCTCTCTCACTCTCTCTCTCTCTCTCTCCCCCCCCCCCCCCCCCCCCCCCCCCCCCCCCC
>JAYMFT010016041.1:0-16650 GCA_038088735.1 Panulirus argus | reverse complement strand
AATAATAATAATAATAATAATAATAATAATAATAATAATAATAATAATAATAATAATGATAATAATGATAATAATAAAATAATAATAATAATAATAATGATAATAATAGATTATTATTATAGTGGTAGAAACGGGATGGCAAAGCAAATGGCACCTCCCTACCCACCTGTCCCTCCAACTCAACTGTCAGCAGCAGAAAGATGTGGAGATATTACCATGCAGTATTTTGTTAAGGTATTATACGGCAGAGAAATTCAAGAGGAAAGTGTGGACTAAAGTTCAGTGTCAGTTTAATGACATCTGCTCTGCGGCAGGAATCTTAAAATGATTAATGAGAGTATAATTTCCTTACTGATAAGAGATGTCAGTGAAGTATTTGTCCAGCCTTGATTTAAAGATACTTATATTCTTTGCGTATGATATTTTGGAAGGGAGTTTATTGTAATACTCTACCTTGCTATTACATTTTCTTCCTTTCATCTGCATACCATTACATATGATCAGTGATTATATGTCTAAAGTGTAAAAACTTTTTTATGATAACATACTGGTATCTAAATGGAGGGAATCCCTTTCCAGTACCTAAATTTGCTTGATAGTGTCCTAATCAAATTATACGAGAAACCTACTACTGACGATAACATATGTATATTTTTACTTCTAACTACAAATGAGGATTTTGTTGATAATGTTGAAGTTGGTGTAAAGTTTGCTACAAGAGATGACCGACTAATTATGTTTCAGGCCACATTCAATACTGCATTTAATGTTGGTCAATATGACAATCGAGAAAAATACCCGATTCTGAGCATGCAGATTCTAATGATCTTAGAATTTTTCTTGACAGACAAACCTGGGATATGATAAATTAAAGTGACATGAGTGTAGCTTGGAAAAGCTTTAGTAGAACCTTCAAAGCAGGAGAGGGAACATATATGCCAGTGCGTATAAGACGGTCTATTTCCAGAATGAGGCTAAGGTGGTTGAACAATGAAACTGAAAAGTGCCCGTTGTCTTAGAAAGTGGCTCATAAGAAACTCGAAGAGTCCAATAACCGATATGATAAGGTTATGTAAATTTGTGCAAAGAAGCTAAAACAGTTATACGACAATGTAAACGTTAATATGAAGCATATTTTGCTAAAAATAGAAAAAGATACCGTAATGAGTTTTACATTTATGTTAGAAGCAAGAGAGTCATTACCCGGTCAATTGGTCCATTAATTACGGAAAACGGTGACGTCGTTCAAGACAATGAAGCCGTGGCAAAAATATCAAATGGCTTTTTTACATCGGTACTTACGATCGAAGACACAACTCATGTCCCGAATCCAGTTTCAGCTATAAGAAAGAAGAACGACTTGCAAGATAATTAGATAAAAGCTGAAGACACGCTATCAGCAATAAACGGAATGAAAGTAAATAAAACGTCAGACCTTGATAAGCTTTATTCGAGGACAATAAAAGAGACGTAAAATGAGGCAGTTAAGTTCTTGACTGCTCTTTTCAGCAAGTCACTTGCTACGGGAAAACTTCCAAATGAATGTTAGTCTACCAGCGTAACACCGATATTCAAAAAAGGTAATAAGTTACTGCTCGGAAATTATCATCCAGTTAGCTTAACGTCTGTAGTTGGAAGACTTATGGAAACCATCATTCGAGATAGAATTGTACAACATTTAGAGAACTACCGCTTAATAACCAATTCTCAGCATGGCTGTCGGCGAAATCGCTCATGTCTGACACCGTTTATGATAGTGTGAACATGGATGATGAAACTAAGCCTTATGATATCATCTATCTAGATTTTCAGAAAGCATTCGGTAAGGTTCCGCATCAAAGGTTCCTAACAAAAAATTAAGTCACATGACGTTGATGGTGTTGTATTTCTGTAGATAGAAAATTGGTTGACTCGCTGTCGCTGTAAACAAATTGTGATTGGTGGTCTAGCTTCCGAATGGTAAGACGTAACAAGTTGGGTGCCGCAGGGATCAATCTCGGGACTGGTTCTCTTTTTCATGTATATGTGATTAATGATATTGATAATGGGCTGCACTGCAAGATATCAAGACTCGCCAGTGATAAAGCTGCGAAATAAATCTAGTTGAACTTAAACGTCTACAGCTTAAAACTGACATAGACTACTTATCTACAAGGCTCATAGGTGGCTAATGAATTTTGATATCGATAAGTGCAAAGTTTTACATGTCAGTAGTAAAACGAAAAGGCAAGTTACAGTATGAATTCCTTTTAAGTACAAAAGGTAAATGAAGAAAAAGACCTCAGCGTAATAATCTCTGGTAACCTAAGGCCAAGTAAGCAGTGCAAAGAAACTGTGAAAAGAGCGAACTATGTTCTGGGATTCATAGGAAAGGCCTTCGAATTTATGTCCAGGGAAGTTACCCTTACTCTTAACAGTTCATTTGTTCATCCCCATCTCGAATGTTGTGTTCAGTTCTGGTCACCCTATCTAAAAAGAGACAAAGACAGAATGGAGAGAGAACAGACAGCGTCCAGCTACAATGATGATTCACTGACTGAAAAGCATATCTTACGAGATACAGATATTCCAATTATCAAAAGCTTTGATAATCTCGATCTATCGATTTACTTAAGACTTGATTTGTATGATTTCAATCATGGTAATGGATGAAAACTTGTGGGTAAACGTTTTACCTGGGATGAGGGGAAGTACTTTTTCTTCAAAAGGATTGTTAGCATATGGAACGATTTACCTATTAGAGTGGTTGAAAGCAGAACTATAGAAATGTTTAACAACAGACTTGATAAATGCTTCCCTTCCAGTGCACGACTTACATTATTGACGCCTCCTTAGTTCACAATGACAATTTGCAGGTCATTCACTCTGCATTATCTGCATACTCTGACTTTTGCCTCACTATTTTGTGAGATTCTGTTATCTTCCACTATCACAAACAGCATCGGAAAGACCGTATGGTCTGATGCTGTTTGAATTGCTTTACATGCTGTTCTCTTGCATGTGATCGAAATCATTTAGGATTTTGAACACTTTTATTATAAATAATTCAGTCTTTCCTCATAAGTCTCTATATTTGAGTGAAGGGATTAGTTTGGTTGCTGACACTGTTATTCCTTAATGGTATGGCTGACATTAATGATCTTTCCCAGTATGGCTGACAATGATAGTCCTCGTTCGCACGGTTGTCACTGATGGTCCTTGATGGTACGGCTAACATTAATGGTCCTTCCTAATATTTCTGACAATGAATGCCGTTGCTGGTACTGCTGACGTTTATAGCTCTTCCTAGTATGGCTGACAGCGATGATCCTTGCTGGTACGGCTGACACTGGGCACAGTGAGAAACCAACTCATGAAGTATGTTTGACCCCAGGAACAGAGGCTTGATAGCAGGGGCTGTGTGTGCGTGATGTCTGGAGCGGGAAATGTTGACATAGTGTGGAGGAGAAGGGTGGCCTAGAGCTGTGTGGGGAGGGATGTGTCGTGGTGTTCCTCCCCTGGTCTCCCTCCACTGGTTCCTTCCACTGTTCTCCCTCCATTTGTATCTCTCCTCTGGTCTCCTTCCCCTGGTCTGAGAGTGATCGTTGACGAGAGCGTAACACATGTAACTGGTAATATTGAATGTTACATTTTAGTGACGTGTAGAGAGGAGGTGGGTAGTGTTGGTAATGTTGTGTGTGTATGTTGTGTCCGGCAGGAGCAGACGGTGGAGTTGAGCCTGGGGGACGAGGCCGCCTCACCACCACCACCACAACAACACCCAGACGTGGACGGAGGCTGGGCCTGGGTCGTCCTGGTCGCCATGTTCCTTGTCTTCGTCATTAACTCGGGTAAGACGCCTTCCATTAGTCAGCACCGCACTCACTCCCACATCGTCACACTCCTGCTGTATCCTGACCCTTCCAGACTGTTTTGTCACCATTTTCAGGGGAGTAAACATTAGTACTGTGAGTCAGAACTTCTGTATGTTGATGTAAATTGGAAATTCCATTTACAAATGTAATGAGTCATGAAGACAGAACCCACAATACATAAGATAAACGAGTTACTCTGGGAGCTATTCATTACGGCCCGTGACCTGGGACCATCTTCAGGAAAGTGACAAAAGGAACAGATATAGTAAAGGTTTGTCGAGTAAAATTAGAAAAACGTTGACAATCTCAGTTTAGGTCACATGACCCGGCATATAAGTTTGAGCGGGGTTGCCACCTGATATCATCCCCTTACTGGCCGCTGGCGTCATGCGATCTGGTATCCACTGACCAAGCGAAAGATTCATACGTATTTTCTCTACAATAGCAGAGCGATCTTGGTTCTCTCTAACTGTTACAGCCAAGAAAGTTGTGCTGTATTCAGTCATGTCCATAGCGCAGGCCACACAAAGAATTGGAACAGTGCCTCAGTGCATTATACATCAGATTATAGTTATTCAAAAGAAAAATTGTGAAGTCCAGACATATAGCATGTAGAGAAAAAATTAATCTTTACTTGGTCAGCGGATGCCAGATGCCATTAGTAACTTCAGTGAGAGGATCATATCAGGTGGAAGGCAGCCCACTCACACACATACGTCGGGTCAAGTGACCAAACAAGATACTGCCCGCCATTCTTTATAGTTTCTTCGCCAGACATTTAACACATCTCATTTTCTTTCGCTTTCCTGAGGAGGGTCCCAGCTCTTCGGCCAAACTATAGAGCTCCCAGAATGATTCGTATATTTCTCCAGCGAGGGTTTTGCCATCATCGACGACAGTGACCACTTTTTCTGCAGATTTCAAGGCCACTGTTTGGCACATGGTAAGACACGGTAGACAGAGGAAGACCCTTACTGTGATCAGTGCATGGCAGTGACCACCATCCAGCACTGCTATTACTGCAACTGTTCTTACAATACAAATGTGACGTCCGTGCTCAGCCTGCTGGGCAGAGGCAACGGGACGTCCATAGCTTTATACCTGAAGTGGCACCTGTACTGGAGTGTAACAGAGTATAACACTGTGTAACACAATTTTTGTTTCTGAGTAGTAAGTGTCATTTCCTAATTGCTTATGCGTCAAAAGTAGAGAAAAAGGCTGTTATTCCCTTCAAACATTACTTTTGTGACCAGGACAGTGATATTTTCAAATCTACTTAATTGCAATTTGACAACCGGCGAATTTGCACATTTTCTCATAGTCAGAAAAACAACAACACGTGAATAAAAATTAACATGTATTTACACTAATGTTAAACAAAAGTGATCACAAAAGATTTTGAAGTGAGAAGTTTTTCGAGATTTAAGATTGTATTGTAAAGAACTTTCACGATTCAGACCCCAAATATAATCTCCCATCATGGTCCCATTATATGTTCCTTGCAGCGGCGTTCAAAGTCCAGTATATCCTGGTGGAAGAGCTCGCCTTGCTCCTCCGAATACGCTCCCATGTTCTTGAATTGATCAAGATGAGCGTCAAGGATATGGACTCTGAGGGACACCCTGCAGCCCATTTTGCCGCAGTTCTTCACCGTAATCTCAACCAGCTTGTGATTGGCCAGGAAGCCCCGAACCACTGCGACAAAGCTGTACCAAGTTGCTTTCTCCTTCCTAGTTAGCTTTTTTGGGGAATTCCTTGCACTCCAGGATCTTCTTTTTCTGTGGTCCGACGAAGACAACGGCTTTGACCTTTGCCTCACACAACTTAGGGAAGAAGTCTTGAAGGTGCTTGAAGGCTGCAGACTTCATTCTAGAGCTGTGACAAATTGTGTATGTGCAGTGGTGGCATCAACACCTTCCTGGGGTACACCAGTGGCAGTGCTCGCAGGTGAAACGAGGTCCCCAGAATTTATCTTGATCTCGACAAGCATGCCGAAATATGCCTTGTAGGCCTCGCACATTTTAGCAGATCCTGCCACGGGGTAATTTTTTGCTCTTGTTTTGATAAATTGGCCGCACACATAGCAAAATGCGTCTACCGGGTGCTTGCAGCCTCTTGAGCCATCTCAGAAAAATGTATGTGTATGTATCCACTTAGGCAGCTAGATCTAAACAGAACTGGTTGGCTTAAGGCCCCTTATATTTATACTACAATTCATATTACTGGAAAAAACTAGAAAGCTGTATATCATCTTCTCAGCACAGAATCTATCTGCAATGTTCTGAAAAATAGGTAAATTTCAAAATATTCCTGTCCTGATCACAAAAGCAAAGTTTCAAGGGAATAATACCCATTTTCTATACTCTTTAGACAATCAGTTACAAAATAACACTTATTTCCCAGGAACAAAAGAAAAAAGATGTTAGTGTGATCATAGGCCCATTAAATCAATAATCTGATTAAAAGGCTTCTGTTAACAGAGAGTATAGGCTATCATCTGGCAGCTGCCGGCCGCTTGATATTGTCTCCTTTTCACTCAGCACTGGTCTATATACCAAACACTTGTATACAAAAATTTTAAAACATATTTTCAATATCAAGATATACATGTACTCTCTGAACAAAACGTTTTACATAATTATCTTCAAATACAATACTTTTCCTCTATTTATCTCACTTGGTCAGTCGTATGCAAATAAACTGACCTAAGTTTTATAACGTAATTACTTGAAATCACCAAAACGAATACAGATAACCTTATACGGTCGTTGTACAACATCCTCTCCCTACATCTACAATTTGGGAGAGAGAGAGAGAATAGCAACATTCGTTCCAATACTTTTTCTACGTTGTATACAAGTAATTTCTATTATTTTTCTCTTAGTTTTCATATGTTTCTTAGTCTCTCATAGTTCGTATCAAAAGAAAAGATACATGCTATTAATTTATACCGAATCATATAAATAAAATTTCCATCTTAACATACAGCATCAGACTTTTCAGAAGACTTTGATTGCATAGAAAACTGAACAAAATATGTGATGGGTACCTGAAACAATTACTGGGAAAGAGGGGAGATGACTGTAACACAACTGTACTGGTGTGATGGCATCTATACTGGTGTGGTGGCACCTGAACTTGTGTGGTGGTACCTGTACTGGTGTGTTGGCACCTAAACTTGTGTGGTGACACCTGTACCGGCGTGGTGGCGCCCGAACTTGAGAGATGGCACCTGTACTGGTGGGGTGGCACCTGAGCTTGTGTTGTGGTACCTGTACTGCTGTTTTGTCACATGAACTGGTGTTGGAAGTATATATAGGACTGGCACATGTGATACCACCACAAGAAGATGAACGTTGACATACGACTTCGTCCTCTGTAGTTATCCTACCCTGTCCTTGACGTGTTGTTGGGCGGAAGTTTTCAGGCGTATGGGAAGGTCACCCTCGATACGATCTTCGTCAAGGTATCGGGTGAGGCTGTGGTGGACCACTGGGCCGGCTGGCTGCAGATCAGGTGAGCTCAAGTCTACATTTTTTGTGTGACCTGGTGAGGCCGGTACCAGTGGTATAGCTGAGTCGTATATACCTGACCCTCGTACCTGGAAAGATAACTGTGTTAGTAGTACAGTACTGACCAAATATGTATACTACTGACCATATACAGTACTGAACATATATGATACTGAACATATACAGTACTGACCATATACAGTACTAAACATGTGCAGTACTGACCATATACAGTACTGACCATATACAGTACTAAACATGTGCAGTACTGACCATATACAGTACTGACCATATACAGTATTGACCATATACAGTACTAAACTTATACAGTACTGACCATAGACAATAATAACCACATACAGTACTGACCATATACAGTACTACCATATACAGGACTGAACATATGCAGTACTGACCAAATACATTACTACCATATACAGTATTCACCATATACAGTACTAAATATATGCAGTACTGACCATATACAGTACTAAATATATGCAGTACTAACCATATATAGTACTGACCATATACAGTATTGACCATATACGGTACTAAACATATGCAGTACTGACCATATACAGTATTGACCATAGACAGTACTTAACATATAGAGTATTAAACATATGTTTCACTGACCAAATACAGTACTGACCATATACAGTACTAAACATATGCAGAACTGACCATATACAGTACTGACCATGTACACTACTAAACATGTGCAGTACTGACCATATACAGTACTATCATATACAGTATTGACCATATGCAGTACAAAATATATGCAGTACTGACCATATACAGTTCTGACCATATACACTACTGACCATATACAGTACTAAACATGTACAGTACTGACCATGTACAGTACAACCATATACAGCACTGACCATATACAGTACTAAATATATACAGTGCTGACCATATACAGTAATACCATATACAGTATTGACCATATACAGTACTAAACATATGCAGTACAAACCATATACAGTACCAAACATATGCAGCACTGACCATATACAATACTAAACATATGCGGTGCTGACCATATACAGTACTGACCATATACACTACTGACCCTATACAGGACTAAACATATACAGTACTGACCCTATACAGTATTGACCATATACAGTACCAAACATATGCAGCACTGACCACATACAGTACTGACCATATACAGTACTGACCATATACAGATCTAAACATATTCAGTACTGACCACATACAGTACTGATCATATACAGCGCTGACCATATACAGTACTGACCGTATACAGAACTAAACATATTCAGTACTGATTATATACATTACTGACCATATACAGTACTAACCATATACAGTGCTAAACATATTCAGTGCTAGCCATATACATTATTGACCATATACAGAACTAAACATATTCAGTACTGACCATACACAGTACTAAATATATGCAGTACTGACCTTATACAATGCTGACCATATACAGTACTGACCATATGCAGTGCTGACCATATACAGTATTGACCATTTACAGTACCAAACATATGCAGTACTGACCATATACAGTACTGACCATTTACAGTACCAAACATATGCAGTACTGACCATATACAGTATTGACCATATACAGAACTAAACATATTTAGTACTGTCCATATACAGTACTGACCATATACAGTACTAAACATATGCAGTACTGACCATATACAGTATTAAACATATGCAGTACTGACCGTACACAGTACTGACCATTTACAGTACTGACCATATACAGTACTAAACATATACAGTACTGACCATATATAGTACTAAACATATGCAGTACTGACCATATACAGTACTGACCATTTACAGTACTGACCATATACAGTACTGACCATATACAGTACATATCATATACAGTAATGACCATATACAGTACTAAACATATGTAGTACTGACCATATACAGTACTAAACATATGCAGTACTGACCATATACAGTACTGACCATCTACAGTACTGACCATATACAGTACTGATCATATAGAGTAATGACCATATACAGTACTAAACATATGCAGTACTGACCATGTACAGTACTGACCATTTATAGTGCTGCGCATATAGTTTTAATCACATACACTGACCATATATATATATATATATATATATATATATATATATATATATATATATATATATATATATATATATTTCACTGACCATATACGTATAGTACTGATCATATACAGTTGATATATTGATATTGTTAATGGGAGGTGTAGAGCTGGTGTGTGTCAAATCATGACCTGGTGGTGAGATGAGGAGGCCGGGTTGGGTGGCAGCAGCAGGGGTGCTCAGGGTGGTAGGTAGCCAGCCGCCCTAGTGATGGTCGCCCACCCACACGCCACCCAGATGGGTTGCCATCTTAGCGAACCCATAGTTGTGCGTTCTTCCAGCGAGGTGGGTTCAGAACCCCCGGTGACGAGGGGATATGTCTGGAATGGAGACAGGTTTATGCTTATCAATGAACTCATTTGTCCTCTGCTGACACAAGAGGGCCAGCACAGGACCAGCGTGGTACAGACGAGGTCAGGTGCGTGTGGGGGGATGTCACCGTCGTTGAGAAGATAAAGGTCTGTTTGTCTGAGATACACATGTGACATCAGCATATAAACCGAACTCCAAAGCCGAACAGAGTAAGGACTTCCTTTAAGGTGACTAGCGCCTGACGCCGCTCGAAAAAAACTGTTGGATGCTGGATGTTTACCCACATTGAGTGCATGAAGAGAGACTTCGACAATCGTGGGGGATCCGCATGTTAACTCAGACATTCATCAGACGGACTTTTAAGTATACCAATGTTATTTTGCGCTCACGTTATCACATAACCGACCATTGTTTTGCTGAAGAATTGTATCCTTCTGTCTCTCCTTAACACACTCTCCTCGCCTGTTCTCGTAATATCTTGTGTGATTTCGGCGTCCCTCGGGATTTTGAAGAACTGTTCTGTTTTACTTCATTCGTGGCGACCTGAGAATATAAAGGTGATTATATTATCTTCTCATATATTCCTTTCTTATAGCGTGTGCAGATTTGCTGTCAGCTTACGCCCGAGGTTCGTTCTGTGGCCGCTAGGGGAAACTGATTACAGAGGTGGCAATGCTCCGTCAGACCCCAGTGGCCAGATGATGTGCTGTGTTGTCACTGTTACAAAGTTGGTTTATCGCATAAGCTTACACTCCTTCATATCGTAAACTTATCTGCCTTATGCAAATTGAGGAAACAACTTCAAAATGTCACGTATCTTTTTACTGTCAGGTGTTACGTCCTTTCTGGCAGGATTTAATTGGGCCTGTCCATAAACTATGTTATTGTTTTACTGTCTAAGACTTAGCGATTTAGTGTGTCCATATCTCTGGCCACAAACTTGAAAATTTACATTACTGACATCTCCAGATAGGGCAAAACGCCAGTTGTACGCATAGCCTAGCCTCCATAGGGCAGATCGCCAATTGTATCTGTAGCCAGATCTGGCAGTGATACCATCTTGTTTAAACAAGCTGATGGAAGATTTTTCCCGTTTAGCCATCTTTTGTTTCACTTACGTATGTCTGGTGTCATCCTCGTTACACTGTCAACCTTTCTCCGTAATAGATATTCCGTATCATATTCCATCTTGCGTCCAGAGCGCATCGTATGTATCTTCGTGAACGTCATGTCATTCAGGTATCTGAAGGCAGTTTTAACAGGAACCAAAATACACCTTGATTCTCACGATTTCCCTCACGTGATTCAGGGGACACAAGCTCACCGTCATATGACGTCCAGTGTCCACTTTACATCATGCTTCACGTCACTTGCTGCGGCCAGTATTGTGGTCAAGGTCTTACTGTATCTTTTTCATACATTTACATTTGTAAGTGTCGAACTTCGGGGGCCATTCATCATCAACCGCTGAAATTTGTGTGGGTGTTTTCCTATCACTTTGCTATTTGTGCTATTCTGGACTGTATCATTCTGGCATCAACAGCAATATTCGTCATTTATGTCGGATGAAATTATACCCGGAAAATGGTATAATGTACAACGAATATAATGGTGGTTCCATAACAGGTCAATGACCATAAACTCACATCAGTTACCAGGGGCCGGATCAATATCCAGGAGTCTGTATCGATAACTAGGGACCAAGGCCAATGACTGGGCACCCAGATCGATGTCCAGGAGCCTACATCAATAACCAGGAACCTTGGTCAATGACCAGGAACCCATATCAATTACCAGGAACCTTTATTGATAATCAGAAGCTCAGATTAATGACTAGGAATCCAGATCAATGAACGGGGAACCAGATCAATGACCAAGCACCCAGATCAGACACTAGAACCCAGATCAATGACCAGGAACCTAAATAAATGACGCAGATACCTGTGTCAATAACCAGGAACTCAGATCGATAACCAGGAACCTAGATCAATGACTAGACACCCAGATCAATGATCAGGAACTCGGGTCAATGACGAGGAACCCAGATCAATGACCAGGAGCCTATGTCAGTAACCAGGAGCCGAGATTGATGACCAGGTAGCACCCGGATCAGTGACAAGGAGCCCACTAGATCAGTGACCAGGCACCCAGAATAATGACCAAGAACCTAGATCAGAGTCCACGAACCTATGTCAATAACCAGGAATCCAGATCAATGACCAGGCGTCAAGTTCGGGATTGTGGTCTCCCAGCAAGAATGTAAATCAATAACTATTCGGTGCCGGATTCCATTGGATTCCATGTTATGTGAGTCTCTTGCTGTAAGCGCCGATGCGGAATCTGAGAATATTGCGGAACAGTAAAGATCAGATTCAAGTGGAAATATAAGGCTCTGCGTACTGCAAAAATTCTCGCCTTCGATACGTATGCATAATTCGTAAGGCGATATATGAGAGCACATTCCAGCGACCGGCGCTTACTTGCACCTCACAGTCAGCACGGTCTTGGAGCGCTGATTGTATAGACAGAGATACTGGAGTTGGTTAGCGATTATTACTACGCAAACTCTGATGGACCTTCACCTTCGGCGCATGTGATTGCTATATGTGTGTCACGGGGAGAGAGTGTTACACTCGTGTTGCCCCGTCTCTTGACCTTGGAGATATGTACCATGTCTGTACTCCTAAGTGTGTACACACACACGCACACACACACACACACACACACACACACACACACACACACACACACACACACACACACACACACATCAGCTTACGCACGTCATATTGGCTGGAAGGCAGTTGGTAATAGCACTGTTACTGGATGGCTCCCAGGGTGTTATATTTTTGTCACCAGCTAATCCACTCCCTAAACGCTGAAACAAGAACGCTGGCAGGTAGAGAGGGGTGTGTGGGCCAAGGACATTGCAACAGGAGGCGGGAGGCAGGGGGGCTCAAGTAAACTGTCTGTCCCTGACCAACTTGAACATTTTTTGGTTCGTCTGGATGAAGACGGACGTACGTACAGTTTGTTTACCTCTATATCTAGGCGGACACTCGTAAACATACATCCTGAACCACGCCCAGCCTCCCTGGGTTGTGTGGCTCACTAGTACCCATACCTGAGCCATAATTCAGTAGAGACGGAGGAAGGAAATTCTGCAACATTGATGAGGGTTTTCTGATGTTACCCCAGTATGCTGCACTATGATATATATACCAGTATGCTGCACTATGATATATATCCCTGTATGCTGCACTATGATATATATCCCAGTATGCTGCACTATGATATATATCCCAGTATGCTGCACTGATATATATCCCAGTATGCAGCACTATGATATATACACCAGAATGCTGCACTCTGATATATATCCCATTATGCTGCACTCTGATATATATCCCAGTATGCAGCACTATGATATGTATCCCAGTATGCTGCACTCTGATATATAACCCAGTATGTAGCACTATGATATATACACCAGTATGCTGCACTATGACATAAATCCCAGTATGCAGCACTTTGATATATAACCCATTATGCTGCACTATGATGTATACCCTACTATACTGCACTGTGATATATACCCCAGTTTGCTGCACCACAATATATGCGCCAAGTATGCATCACCATGATATATTTCCTGTACACAGCACTGTGATATATACCCCAGTATGCAGCACTGTAATACATACCCCAATATGCTGCGCTATGATATATACCCCAGTATGCGGCACTATGATATTTATCCCAGTATGCAGCACTATGATATATATCCTAGTATGCAGCACTACGATATATACCCTAGTATGCAACACTATGATATATACCCCAGTATGCTGCACTATGATATATACCCCAGTATGCAGCACTATGATATATACCCCAGTATGCAACACTATGATATATACCCCAGTATGCTGCACTATAATATATACCCAAGTATGCAGCACTATGATATATACACCAGTATGCAGCACTATGATATATACCCCAGTTTGCTGCACCATAATATATACCCCAGTATGCAGCACTATGATATATATCCCAGTGTGCCTTACTATGATATATATCCCAGTATGCTGCACTATAATATATATCCCAGTATGCTGCACTATGATATATATCCCAGTATGCTGCATTATTATATATATCCCCGTATGCTGCACTTTGATATATACCCCAGTAATCTGCACTATGATACATATCCCAGTATGCAGCACTATGAGATATACCCTAGTATGCTGCACAGTGATATATACCCCAGAATGCAGCACTTATGATATATACCCCAGTATGCTGCACTATGATATATACCCTAGTATGCAGCACTATGAAACATACCCCACTATGCTGCACTATGATATATACCCCAGTATGCAGCACTATGATATATACCCCAGTATGCAACACGAAGATATATACCCCAGTTACTGCACTATGATATATATCCCAGTATGCAGCACTATGATATATACCCCATTATGCTGCACTATGATATATACCCCAGTATGCTGCACTCTGATATATATTCCAGTATGCAGCACTATGATGTATACACCAGTATGCTGCACTATGACATATACCCCAGTATGCAGCACAGTGGTATATACCCCAGTATGCAGCACTATGATATATACTTTAGTATGCAGCACTATGATATGTACACCAGTTTGCTGCACCATAATATGTACCCCAGTATGCTGCGCTGTGATATATTCCCCCGTGTACAGCACTGTGATGTATACCCCAGTATGCAGCACTGTGATACATACCCCAATATGCTGCACTATGATATATACTCCAGTATGCAGCACTATGATATATATATCAGTTTGCTGCACTATGATATACACCCCAGTCTCCTGCACTGTGATATGAACCCCAGTCTACTGCGCTATGATACATACCCTAGTATGCTGCACTGTGATATATACCCCAGTACGCAGCAATATGACACATATCTCAGTATGCTGCATTATGATATATACCCCAGAATGCTGCACTATGAGATATTTCCCAGTATGCTGCACTATGATGTATACCCCAGTATGCAGCACTATGATATATAACCCGGTATACTGCACTATGATATATACCCCAGTTTGCTGCCATATGATACGTACCCCAGTATGCAGCACTGTGATATATACCCCAGTATGCTGCACTATGATGCATAACCCGTTTGCTGCACTATGATGAATACCTCAGTATGCTGCACTATGATATATATCCCAGTATGCTGCACTATGATATAAACCCCAGTATGCTGCACTATGATATATACCTTAGTGTGCAGCACTATGATATATACCCCAGTATGCTGCCCTATGATATATACCCCAGTATGCAGCACTATGATATATACCCCAGTATGCTGCACTATGATATATACCCTAGTATGCTGTGGTGATATATACCCCAGTATGCTGTGCTATGATATCTGCACTATGATATATACCATAGTATGCTGTGGTGATATATACCCCTGTATGCTGTGCTATGATATATAGCCCAGTATACTGCGCTATGATATATACTCCAATATGCAGCACTGTGATATATACCCAGTATTCTGCACTATGATGTATATCTCAGTATGCTGCACTATGATATATACCCCAGTATGCTGCACTGTGATATATACCCCTGTATGATGCAATATGATATATACCCCAGTATGCTGCATTGTGATATATATCTCAGTGTGCTGCACTGATATGTACCCCAATATGCTGCGCAATGATATATACCCCAGTATGCTGCCCTGATATATACCTCAGTATGCCGCACTGTAATATATACTTCAGTGTACTGCACTATGATATATTCCTCAGTATGCAGCACTATGATATACCCCAGTATGCTGCACTGTGATATATACCCAAGTATGCTGTCCTGATATATACCCCAGTATGCTGTGCTATGATATATACCACAGTATGCTTCGCTGTGATATATACCACAGTATGCAGCACTGTGATATATACCCCAGTATGCTGCACTGTGATGTATACCCCAGTATGCTGCACTATGACATATATCCCAGTATGCTGCACTATGATATATACCCCAGTATGCTGCACTATGATGTATACCTCAGTGTCCTGCACTATGATATATACCCCAGTATGCTGCACTACGATATATACCCCACTATGCTGCACTATGATACCTCAGTGTGCTGCACTGTGATATATACCTCAGTATGCAGCACGATGATATATACCCCAGTTATGTTGCACTATGATATATACCCTAGTATGCTGCGCTGATATTTATCCCAGTATGCTCTGCTATGATTTATACCCCAGTATGTTCCACTATGATGTATATATTTTTTTTCTAGCAAGCTTCCAGTAGCAGACATGTATATTTTCCAGCCTGGACTTCTGTCAAGTTGCAGGCCTGCGAATTTATGAGTGTTAGAAGAGGGTCGGGTTGTTGTTCAAAGTATTTTTGACATATTATTATAGATTCCTTAGATAATCTGGTGTGCATCTATAGTTGCTGAAGTCATACTGTACTTTGCTTCATGAATGTTGGGATTGAAAACGTACCTCCCTCTTCCTGCCTTGACCTTACAAAGGTAACTAGTGAGCGTAATAGGTCGGGAAGCTTCTAGAGCCGTCAGGTTTCCTTCCGTCAGGTGCTCGGCCGTCAGGTGCTCACCCGTCAGGTACTCGTCCGTCAGGTGTCCACCCGTCAGGTACTCGCCCGTCAGGTACCCGCCCGTCATTTGCCCACCCGTCAGGTACTCGCCCGTCAGGTACCCGCCCGTCAGGTGCCCACCCGTCAGGTACTCGCCCGTCA
>JAYMFT010016030.1:0-16650 GCA_038088735.1 Panulirus argus | reverse complement strand
CACACACACACACACACACACACACACCCACACACACACACACACACACACACACACACACACACACACACGCACACCCAATCTCCACAGAGTATGCAGTCTGTTGTGGATAAGGGGGCTTGGGAAGTGAGGCGGTTGTTTTTTGCTGATATAGCACTGGCAGCAGATTCAAGAAAAAGAATTGCTGACTGAGTTTGGAATAGTGTGTGAAAGGTGGATGTTGGAGAGAAAATGTCAATGAAAGTAAGATTATCATGTTTAGCAGGGTTGAGGATCAGGTCAGGTGGAGTGTGAGTTTGGATGGAGAAAAATTGGAGAGTAAAGTGTTCTAATTACCTAGGAGTGGGCATGGCAGCCGATGGAAGTAGAAGAAAGTTGTACAGTGGGCAAGGGTGATGGTTCTGGGAGCACTGGTGAATGAATAGAAAGTGAGGTTGTTGTCTGGAAGGGCTTAGAAATGGTTATATATGAAGGTATAGTAGTACCAACAGTGTTATATGAGTGTGAGACATTGGCTGTAGATGAGGATGTACAGACAAGGGTGGCAGGGTTGGAAATGAAATATTTAAAACAATATGTGTTGTGAGGTGATTTAATTGAGCAAGTAATAAAGGGGTAAAAAAGAGTTGTGGTAATTAAAAGAGTGTGGTTGAGAGAGCTGGAGAGGATGTGCTGAATTGGTTTGGACATATGGAAAGAATGAGTGAGGAGAGATTAATAAAAGGGATACATCAGTCAGAAGTGGAGAGAACAAGAAGAAGTAGACCAAATTGGAGATGGAAGGATGGAGGGAAAAAACTTTACAGTGATTGGGGCCTGAACACCAGGAGGGTGAAATGCATTTACAAGATAAAAGTGAATTGGAACAATGTGGCAGGGATTGATGCACTGTCAGCAGACTGAACCAGGGCATGTGAAGTGGGTGGAGTAAACCAATGAAAGGTCTGTGGGGCCTGGTTGTGGATAGGGAGCTGTAGTTTTGGTGCATTGCTTATGACAGTGGATATGGGTGAATGCAGATAGATTTTCATTATTTTCTTAAGATTCATGAAAACCTTTAGAGGCTTTTTGATTTTTTTTTTTTTTCTTAGATTATTAAATATTATTCAACTGCATAACTTTTTGTGCAGAATAGCAGGACTTCATTTCACCAGTTTTACAAAGTTTTGTAAGGTTGTAAGACTTGTAAGCTGTATTGTGGTATGGCAATGACATTTTTATCATTTGCCGCCTGTAAATGGTTGATATCCATGCTCTGGCAATAGTTTTCATGGATTGCCTAGAAATTTAAGCTTTTGGGAGTATCATATGATTTAAAGGTCTGACTAAGCTTTTGGGAGTATCATATGATTTCTAGGTCTGTCTTTAAAAGGGCAATTTTTCTCTCAATAAATGATAATTTTGAGCTTTTATATTACATTAGCAACATAAAGGCATAAAGTTTTCAGGTTTGACATTTAAATTTCATGTTTTTCATTCATGGTGAAAAATAGTTTGTTCTTAAAAGAAGGCTAAAATGATTAAAAAATGAATGATATTTGCCTAGCACTCTTATTGAGTGCCAGAACTAATTTAAAGCTTGGCTTCACTGTTCTCTGTATGAACCAGAATTAACACACACACACTGTGGCTACCAGGAAGCTTGGCTACCACTGTATGCATAGAATACACAAGAAATAGCTTTGATGCATATTCGTATAAGATTAGAGATGCATTTGTAGACGTATGAAAAAAGGAAAGATTAGATCCTAAATCAACCCTTGTTTTGACATGGTAGGGGTTACCCATCCTAGTGCCTCAGTGCTTTGCGAGGGTGATATTTTTCCTCAACCAGTAACTAACCATGGGTCTGTTGAATTCGTCTTGTGAAGAAAAAGCCCATATTCCTACTCAGAAGCAAGAAAATATATATACAGGCA
Organism: Panulirus argus; assembly: GCA_038088735.1. Lineage (NCBI taxonomy): Eukaryota > Metazoa > Arthropoda > Malacostraca > Decapoda > Palinuridae > Panulirus > Panulirus argus. The sequence continues at coordinate 14,731 of JAYMFT010016030.1, read as the reverse complement.
AGATCCAAGTTGTAATGGCAGGGCTGAGTTCAATATCTGAATTTTTTTTCTCAATCTCTCCTTGAAATTTAAAGTTTTCATTTAGTATAAGCAAATCAATATTCCTCCTATAAATTGTCTTTCTTTTGGCTTTGAAGTAGATATATACAGTAGGGTAAAATTTAATGGCTGTCTTGATTTCAGAATACTAATTTGCATGATTTAAATGAAAAATATTCAGTGCTGAACATGTACCACTTAGATTAGATTTTTAGTTGTAATCCAAATTGGTAACAACTTCTAACTACTAACCAAACAGACATGATTCTTAGCATTTTGCGTAAATTCTAGGGCACTGACCTAGAATTGACATTGCAGAGATTTGGATGCCTCCCTTTTGAATTTATATTTTGTTTTATAACACTGAGTATGTCAGTTGAGCAAAATTGTGCTCATGTATTTTTATGGTCATAGTAGGGTATCAGAGAGAAGATAAAGTAATTTTGATATTATCACTTATCAATATTTTTGGCCGACTGCAGTGATCAAAGCCCTTCAATCGTTCAATCGCTCCACTCATTTATATATGATGCCAGGTAGTAATACTCTAAATTATTAATGATGTGCAGGAGGCATAACAATTTATCCCTGGCCTTTACATGTCAAAATTTACTTTTATATTGTATATTTCTTATTTTGTAAGAATGAGAATGGTTTTATGCATCTTGAATAGGCACGGGTTGAGCAGGAGCAGGCAGAAAACCTCATGGAAGGGATAAAGGTTTAGAATGATGGTGTATCCATATGCAAGTGAATACTCATCTGTTACAGCCAGATAGAAATGCACATAACTTCATATATCGCACAAGGGAAACACTTTTAGCTAGCTAAAAGTAAGGGCAAAAGCCTGGCTCTCAGATTATCCAAGGTGTATTGCATTTGACGCTATCCAATATACTCTCTTGATTATTTCACTGTTGATTATGATGTTTAGATGAAGTAAGCCAGCATTATAGTTCACAAAGAAATCTGATGTTGGAATTGATACTTTACTGTTGAGAATAGTAATACGTGTAGCCAAGCCCAGTTATGCAGCTGAGTTGAGACCTAGCCTGGCTGGGAAATGCAGCTCATCAGGTGTCATGAGCATAGTATTTATTAGCCTGCTGAACAAACTTTTTTAACGTACTCATAAAGAGACCCATTTTTCATATTAGATGCTCCAATTGGAATCCCAATATATGGTACTTTAACAGGGACACGTGAATATCTCTAGCTCACCATCAGCCTTTCATATAACCTTTTAAACACAATTATACATGGGAGTCATTCTAAGAAAATTAGTAGTGTTATATTGGATTTAGTTAAATGAATGAATAACCCTTGTATGTCAGATTTTATTCTCCTTGGCGTGTTATAATTTTACAGTCTTGTAGGCTTCTGGCCGAACAAATTTTTTAGGCATGTTTTTTCATGCCATGACAGTAAAAGTGGTAATTTTTTCCCCCACTTTGATTTTACCTATTGGCCTTCTTCAATGAGCAAAACAGTATTTGAAGTTTCATTAATAGTTACAGCCTTCAGTATGACACTGCAAGCATGCTAAGCATGACATTCATCGATGTTTGGATTTTATCGAGAATTGTATATTCGTATTTAGATAAGGGGAAATGTTTTCACTAAATTTGTGTTGAAGACTTATTAGATTTTACTGTGATTACACTTATAATTTTTTCATGAATATAACCTAACACTGTAACATTATTTAAGGTCATGTTTCATTTGTACTTATAAATTTCAGGAAGACACTGTAAGCGTGCTGAGCATGACATTCATTGTTTGAATTATCAAGAATTGTATATGTATACTACAATAGGGAAATGTTTTGACAAAATTAGTGATGAGAATGTAAAAACTATTACTGTGATTACACATTTTTTTATTTTTTATAACCTAGACTAATTATTTAGCTGTGATTCAGCATTGTTTTTATCATGAAAAATGTTGGTAACTCTGGTACTGTATAAATGATGAAGGATCTACGTTATGCACTTATTGACTGACTGACTGACTGACTTCCTGCTCCAGGATTCACGTTCATCTTTTTAAGGGGCTCCTAAAGCAGTCAGGAAGTTGACCACGTCCACTATACAGGACCGTAGCTCATAAAAGTGGAATGATTTATGTGCATCTGAGTTCAGGACGTTTAAGGTGGCAGTATTTACTGTTTTCGCTGTGTAGTTGCATTGTAGGCATGAAGGGTCTTACGATATGTTGAAACAATGTTAATAGTGCTAGAGAAATGAGTGATGTCCATACATTAAAGTGTGACTTGTGTTTATTGATTTTATGGCTTCTGTTGGATGTATGTCTGGTGGGGTGGAATGTAAGACTAAGTTGGGAAGGTGGTTGTTTTGTGCTTCCGTGGTCATTTCTTTGTGTATGCTTTTTGTCGGTGTTCGTTTTTTTTGTTGGGAGTGGGTGGGGTACCTGTGAGTAGATGTTGTTGAAGTGTGAGGCAGGAGTAAACATTATATTTTTGCTTGGGTGTCAGTAGTCAGTTATGGAGTGGTTTAGTTTTAGGGGTGTAGGTGTTAAGTGTTTTTGGTTGTAAGGCAGGCAGTGTTTGTTATAATAAGTACTCATTTATCTGTGGTTTGAAGCTTTCTTTTGTTTTCTTTTTAGAGGGTGGAAGAACCAGGCATTTGCGCCCAAGTTTATGGTAGAGTGGATGAATTTTTCGTTGAGGATCCCCCCCCGTTAGTGTTGTGAGCGCATTTAGTTTTTGTGTTGCTTTTGTGGTGTAGGATATGAACACTGCACATGATGTATGTGATGCCCAGAATAGTTGGAGATCATTGGAAGGGATTTACTGTTATGGGAGGATGCAGGTTGTGTTCATGTCTGTTTGGGATTAAAATGGTTGCTCAGGACTTTTTGTATGTTGCAGTGTTGCATGTTTGTTGCTGTTGCTCTCTATAGGGTCTGGGTGCTGTGATATGATTTTAAGATCATCTGTATGTGAGGGAAACTTCACACAGTAATATGCAGAAGGAGATAGAAGGGAATTTGAGGGAGAACTGCTCCTTTTAAAACTTCTCTTTAAAGCTTAAATGTTCTGGACGAAGCTTTTGTTAGGACTGATTCATTGGCCAGCTATGAAGTTGGCCTGTCCCATTTTGTCGTAATTGTGAAGGTGAAGTACCTTTTGTTTGAGGATATGTCTGTGGACAGTGTCAGATGCTTTGTTGAAATCTGTTGTCACATACGGTGTGTGGAAGGGATTTGAAGTTGGTAGAAATCAAGGTTTGTGAGGTCAGTGTTTTGTGTAGTATTGAAGTGATTAGGTTTACAGCCACTTTGTTCAGGTCAGAGTAATATATGTACATAAACAAGTGTAAGGGTTGGAAATCTATCTCTCCTGTATCATTATTTTCCAAATGAAGGAACAGAAGAAGGAGCCAAGTTGGAATATTTCTTCTCAGGCTCTGTCATGTATTCCTGATGATATGTTGCTCTGGTGTGAAATGGTGAAAAGGTATGAAAGAATATGTTTAAAGATATTTTTTTACATAAATGGTGGACCCCAGAACTTTTGACATACTTTTATCCGGGATTTGACCTAAGATTGTTTACTTTCATAGGTCTCGAAGAAGATCAAGATCACGTTCTAGAAGGCGATCAAGATCGAGATCAAGGAGTGGAACACCAGTAGATGGTGCTCGACTGCACGTAGCAGAATTAGGTGGGTTTAAGGTGGCTAGTAGTTGCTTTACTAGAGATCATGGATGAAATGTGTTTTGTGTTTCTTTGTTTTTGGTTATGTTGACCTTTTACTTTGAATTACTGAACCTGATTTAAAAGGAAAGAGGGAAACAGTAGTAATTTGGTTTGAAGTATATGTTTGTGATATTTTTCAGTCGCATTGAATTGAGTATATGTAGAGAGGATCTTGATTTCTTGCTAGGATTGTAATGCACCTTTTTCAGATGTTGACACGCGCAAACGTGATTTGGAACGTGTCTTTGAGAAGTATGGTCGTCTGCGTGAGATTTGGATGGCACGCAATCCACCGTGTTTTGCATTTGTTGTATATGCACACCAGAAGGATGCCGACCGGGCTCTTAAAGAAACAGATGGCATGTAAGTTATTACTTATATGTTCTCTAATTTTCTTCATATTAATTTTCTGCCACAGTAAGGGAGTGTCAGGAAGAGAGATGCTTAAGTCTTTGAGACATTTTCTTGCTATGTTAAAGTGTAATAGTTTATGTGATAGCTGGTCTTTTCCCTTATTTCATTAAAACTACAAATGTTATGCTACATTTTTCTCTCCTGTGAAGGGAGAAGTTAAATGCATAGAGTCCTAGAAGTATTTAACTTTTATTTTGTCTTTTTTATTTAGTGAAAGCATGTATTTGCTCAGCTTATTTTTAAGAGCATGGAGTCAAATACAAATGTAAGCTCTATTGATGTATGCTTTGAGATATGAACTGTAAGTTCAGAGTTTTGCCATCATAGCTATCTTTTGTTTATTGTTGTAACTATTTTACTTGGCATATTGACCCTGAAAGCTGATTTTGGTTCAACTAAAGCTTGTTGTGCTACCATCTGGGTTGGAATTGGACAACTACTTGTTTTACTCAGACAGCAAGACTCCCTGCAATAGTCAGTTGGCTAAGCTCCTTATTAGGTAGTATGAACAGTTTGTGTACTGTAAAGGAAACTGGCACTTTTTTGTGGTAGTGTAAGTTGTGAAGCTGCCACTAGCAAGTGGTTGCACAAGAATATGTTAGTATTGGATTTTTCAAAGTACTGAAATAAGCCTTGTACTTAAAGTTGTCTTTGGTTATGTAGTTTGTTTGCTTTTATTTCTCCATTTGCTTACTGTGTGGTTAACTTAGGTTAGTATAATGTAATGTACAACTGTCTTCACAGTCACAGCTTTGTTCCATGCCTTGCTAATGTGCATGTTACAAATTTATTATCTTAGCTGTACCCAATTGCATTCAAAAATCTTGTGAGCTGTTATATTGATGAAGGCATGTACTTCTGTAGAGAAGCTATGTATTGTGAATATCCTGTGTTGTATATTTGAACAAAGTTTTTTTTACAGTATGATTGGTCACTGCCGAATTAAAGTCACCCAAGCAAGACCACGTGTCCGTGGAGGTCGCATGAGGGGAGGGTATGACCCCAACTTACGCTGTTACCAGTGTGGAGAGTTGGGCCATTTCTCACGGAATTGCACTGACACAAAGTTTGGCTACAAACGACCCCCAACCCCTCCAGGGTAAGTTGCCACTCTGATATAGATTTGGTCACAGGCCCAACTGTTGAATTGTTTCAGTGGGTAGGTAAAAGATTAAATGGTGACCCCATGATTACCCTAAGGTTGATTCATTTTCCACATACAGTAGGAGATGGCAAGGAATCTTCGAGTAAGAGTGGGTCACTGTTGTCTGTCTTGTCACCCAGGATGACTTTTGTTCTCATTCACACAGCATCATTACTCATTACGGCTCCATATGATAGATGCAGAATTTTAATTAATTTAGTTGTTGCTCATCTTGCCTAACTTGACTCGTGTTTCATTTTCTTAATCATGTATCTTTTAGGGCTTCTCCGTATGGGGCCTTTCTCTCATGTCTTTTACTGTTTCATAGGCAGCTTTGGTCATGAGATTTCATTCTGTTTATTTTTAGCTATGATATTTAATGAGCACTGTTGTTTTACCTGTATCATAGCAGTGAAATAGAATCCCTAATTCTATGACATTACTCCAAGAAAATTTAAGTTTGTAGTTGAAGTGTTTGACACATTAATAAAACAAAGATTTTGCACCATATGTCATGGCATGTTGTGTGTGTATATATATATTTATATATTTTTTATTTGAAGTTTCACTGAATAATTCTTTAGTTGACAATCACTAGCATTGTCTGTTGTGAAAATCTTGGAAGTCACTTTTTACCAGAACCTACCTTTTGTAAGTTACCTAAGACTGTTTATTAACTCACCATTTCAGCTTTTGTTTTTAGAGATACCTGGAAGGTGTGTGCTTTAGTGATGTCATAGAACAGTGGGTGTAGAGATAGGGTAAGCGAGTGTGAGCCTGTGATTTGGGCCGCGCTAGTAAACTGCCCTTGCTCTGCCGTAGGATGTGTTATGGTTTGGTATTGTGGTCATGTGGTTGGGTTATTGGTGCGGTGGGGAGAGGCGCCTCCAGAGTGCCTTGAGAAGCGTGATGATGGCACAACTGTGGTGGCACGGCCGCGCTAACTCCGCACGTAAGTCTACCACGGCACCTCCTAGGTGAGAACTCCAGCCTAGCCTATCCCAGCCTAGCCTAGGCTATATGTGCTCAATACAAAGGTCTTTCTCACACACACACACACACACACACACACACTGATCCTAATTACAATACCTACACACATGCTGAACATTCATCCTCCAAACAACCCAAACACACACAATCACTAGACCACCCTCACTTACTCCTCCTGACCCACCTTACTTTCACATCCATAGGAGCACATGCACTCACACTGCAAATGCTCATACCACATGTGCATACCATAAACACACTCATACACATGAGTGTGAAGCTCTATTCCCGTAATGTACAAATAGGTAATTACACACCATTCAAGTTACACTGTATGAAGGTAGAGCATTTAGACCCAGTTATTTATTTGGTCAGAATAATAAGTGGTCTTTAGATTGAGACACCACATTGTTCAGAATTTCAAATGTGTCGTTTGTATGTTGGTGTATTGGAAGTGCAGTAAGTTACTCTATTTTTTGTCAACCAGTGGTGATACAAGGTAAGATCACAGAATGCCCCCCTGCTTATTGATTTCCTGAATTGTCGCAGAGTTAGAGAAAATTTTTCAATATTAGGTGATTGGATGATGAATTTAATGCATATTGGTGTTTCATTAACATTTGTAATGTAAATTGTTTGAATTAGTTATGGAAATACCATTCAGAGGAATGATTTTTTGCATGCTGTAAGAGGGATCATTCAGGAGCTTAGAATGGCAGAAAATGTTACTGAGATGCAAAATATATCGGAGGAGTAGGACAGTGTAATACTTACAGTAAGAGAAATCAGTATGCTGTACTTCTCAAATCTAGCAACATCTGGGCTGAGTTGATGCCAGGGTTTCTAATTTACTTAATTTTAGATATCTTTTGGAGAAGTGTTCCTACAGATAATTTATTGGTCCTAAGACATAAAAAAACAAACTTAAGAATGCAGAAAACATTTTTATAAACAAAGTTTAAAATATTTCATATTGGTTCTTTCATACTTCTTTATTTCCTGCATTAGCAAGGTAGTGCCAGGAACAGACAAAGAAAAGGTCTCACTCACTTGCATCTCAGTTTAAGATGTTTCAATTATTTATTCACTTCTATTTTTGTAATACTTAATTGTCTATCTACTGTAAGTGAGGTGATGTCAGGAGCAAAAAACACTGGCCTCATTTTCATTTACACATACCAACTCTCTGGCTTATGTTTAGTATGTTTAGTGAACCAAAACCCTCACCTACCATTAATATTAATACTAAATAATGCCAATTATTTTCTTAAAACAAAATAGCTTCACCTGCCTTAGCAGGGTAGCATTGGGAACAGATAAACTGTAGCCTCATTGTACACATCCACTCATTAAATGTCATATATAATGTTCCAGTGGTAGAGCCTGCCATCCACAGCCAATTCCTTAGTTTACCTCGAATATGAATAATTGATAATGAATAAGGATACTCTCACCTTACATTTTCTGTTACTACATCCCACTTTACTGTTGCTTCTCATCCTAGACATATTGCTACTGTTCTTAGCCATACTCTTACTTCCCTCGTCACAACACATATTGCTGTCACATAGCCATCACACTTACCCTCCTCTCATCACATATATCTTTGCTCCATGCCAAACTCATGGCAACATCCCAATGCACTATCATTATTGCATTCTTCTAAACTCTTTCTATTCTTCTAACCATACCTCTTCAATATTGCTACTTTCCATGCATACTTTCTGCAACACTCTCCCCTTCCTTCTCCATACTTCCTCTTCCATACTTATCACTACCACTCCCTGCTACATTGTTGCCCCCTTCTCCACTCATATCACTACTACTTTTTGCCACGCACTCACCTTTTTCACTACCCACATCATTGTCACTCCCTGCCATGCTCTCATCTCCTTCCCTGCACGTTGTACCACCCATGGCCACACTATAGCCTCCCTCTTCACACATATTCCTAGTGCTTCTGAACACACTCACACCTCTTTCCTCCCTCTTCGCACCTTTGTTACATTCTCCGCAATCATTGTCTCCTTTTCCCACCACACATGCATTTTTGCTATTCCCTTCCACCCTGTTGCCTCCCTCCAGAGGCACATCACTGTTATCCCTCACCATATACATTGCTCATGCTGCATGCCACTTTGTTGCCTTCCTGTCCTCTTCATTCTTGTTGTGTGATATGTATTTCGTTATTAATATTTTGAATCTCTATTACACTGTTACAGCTACTGTAAAGGTAACACAGAATCTTAACAGTGCAAAGAGATTATTTAATTATACAGAAAGTCAGCTTAGGGCTGAAACCTCCAGACTATGAACTGACTTGGTCTTCCAACAACATAATAAAAAAAACAAAGACACACATGTCACTACTGTCCTGCCTCAATCATTCCTCACTCCTCTCACTATCACCTCTTCAATTCCTGCTTAACTCTATGATATTCTATATTTTTAATGTATTATCTTTTTTTCCTTTCATATTCAGTGTCAAGAACAGATGACTGAGCATTAAGAGGGAAAAATTCTCACTTGGCCCCCTTCTCTGTTCCTTCTTTTGGAAAAGTAAAGTAGATGGGAAGGATTTCAGCCCCCCACTCCTACTCCTTTTGGTCGCCTTTTACGACATGCAGGGTATGTGTGGGAAGTATTCTTTCTCACCAATCCCCAAGAATATAAAACTAAAAGAGGACAGCTACACTGCAAAGTAGATATTTAACCTCTTCATTACTCCACACATAACATGACATAAATGAAGATAGGCTCTAAGTGCTCTCCCCCACCCCCCATGCCATTACAATAATTGTGGACAGGTCTAAAGATTACGTAAGTGTAGTGAAGGGGTTTATTGTACAAGAAAGTCAACTTGTTGCTCAGACAAAAAAAAATGTAAGGAGACAGAGATGCAGAATTCCATTATAGCAAATATTAGCCTTCCATTTAAGGAATTGTTTTCTTTACTATTTTATGTATCTCTATTTTTTCATACTTTGTTACTTCTTGCATAGCGCCGGGAAGATTAAGATTGGCGTCACTTGCTCACATCCATTTTCTAGCAGTCGTGCACAGTGGTCCAAAATCAGAGCCTCATTTCCATAGTCAAACCTTACACAGCTTTACTTGCTTTCCCTTAGCCTTTATTTCATACCTTAATTCAGCATGTTGACCCCAGTAGACCACAGTTGCTCCAGTTTGCTTTATCCCATGTACACCTAAGTTAATGTTTTTCATTTATGTAAAATGCATGGAATGGTGTATTTATGGTAGACATTAAAGGACAGGGCTAAGAGGAGACTATTTAGCCGTGGCCACCCTTTTAGATAGGAGTTCCTGGAGGATGGATGCCAGAGATGTAGGTCGATAGATAAATAGACAGTAAAATTTTGGTCTGAGGACTGAAATAACTTTCCATAGTTGTTATATAGAGGGGCATAGGAAATGTTTTAGAAATATATTCTGCAGTATGTGGAAGAGTTCCAGCATAGCTCACTTTGCTGAAAAGGAAGGAAAGATACATAGGGTATGCTGCATTTGATGATATTCTGAGTGGTGAAAGACTAGCCAGTATGAGTATGTGTTAACAATTTTCCAAAAAGTGACTAAAATTTTGCAATTATTGAAAGGTGCATCATTGAGTGAGTCTATTTTAGAAAATGGGTTGTATAAAGACTGCACAGTTTTTTGGTGTGGAAGGATAAGAATGAAGTTGAGTAAGAGTAATTTAGTTTTAGATTGGAGTTGAACCGTGACACAGCATAAAATTTCGAGTTGAAGATAAAGTATAGGGGTATTTAATAGAATAAGAAAGAAATGTTAAGCAGAAACTGACAGTTTTAGGGAAGCTGGGATGGAAATGGCAAACATATATGAAAAACTGGGTAGATAGATGAAAGGGGCCTGAACAGATTGGAGGAGGGAGATAGAAATAATCACTAAGCTTATTGTCTTGTATATGGTGTGATTATTAAGATTTTGAACTTTGTCAGCAAACACACCGTAGGAATAAGGAGTTTGAATCACTTGTAATCTTTACTCTTTATTTATCTCTCTACCTCAGTACTGATTGTCACTGGTTGTAGGGAAATACATCAGAAAAGAAAAGGTTTAAGTTGTCAGCTCATTAAATATATTTGATTGAACTCAGCTGTCATTTTTGCTTAAATGTAGATTTTTATTCAGGTAATCAAATATATAGCCTGGTGACTCAGTTACTGGTGGTTACAGTACCAAAGCAAGAGTAAAGGAATTGCTTCTCTTTGAACCTTGATGGTCTGCTAGACATCTCCAAACTCCACACTGTCCATTCAGTACTGTCAATTTACTATTTCTCCTTACGTTTCGTTTAATTTTAGCTTTACTTTTCTTCTCACCATTACCCTTTGTATGTAATGTGCCTCCAGAGGTAACTCATCTATTTGACAGCATGTTTTTTTTTGGATTCATGACAGCCAAGACAACATTAAGAACATATTATCTTGTGTTTCAAATGCTGCTTTTGGGATATAGACACTTATATGGTGGAGCAAGTAAAAGTCAGAAATTTTAGATGATGCACATGCTTCTTTGCTCTGAATAAGGAAAAAGCTTACATGATGAACTTTTTCATGTCTCTCTCTCTCTTTTAACCCCATTACTGATTCAATACATCATGTTCACCATTTTATATCAAATGTAAAAAGATTTTGTAGTGGAGCCTTCTATAGTCATCCACTTTTGTGCCACATATCTTCAAATGCAGTATTTAACTTCATGACCGAGTTGGCCAGTTGTCATTTATTATTAAGGCATTCAGTCCTTTACTTCTTGATAAGGTCTTTATACTCATTTACTAGTTGGCATTGTGCTCTGTGATACTTAACCAGGTTACCATACTGTCTTTTACTATGTAAGCACTCAAATTTTTTCATGTAGATTGGCCTTCAGTCCTTAACAAGACCAACCTTCATTCCTTTATTAGACAAACTCACCAACCTTTGTCAGACATGCCATCAGATGATTACTGAAAAAACACCCAGTTTTCTGTAGATAGCTTTCTGTCCTGTAACTTAGTCAACCTGCTCTAGTTACATCCAGGATATTAATACTTAAGAAATGTTTCCCCTCTTACAATCCCATCACTTATTTGACTTTTTTTAGTAACCCTGAATTCTTTCCCTGTACATTTTGTGGATGCCCTTACCATTAGGTTCATTGTCTGAATTGACATGGTGTCCACCTCATTTCATTGGAAGCAGTGCATGGCAGCTGGCTTAAACCAAAGGATTACTAAAGAGAGGATGTTTATGTAGTGCAGCAAGTAGGTGCAATTTAACATTATTTCCAGGTAATGAAAGAGGGTGTGGGAATATAAAGAGTAATTGGTGAGGATGTGTATGGTCATTGAAAATGCTGAATATTAGGGAAGTGGAGGAAACCAGATGAATATAAATATTTTGTTTGAAATAGGGTTACTTTGGAGGATTAGCGAAATTGATATCAGGCGATATGAGTTAAGGTTTTGAGAAGGGCTTAGTATAATTTGTAGATCTTACATCTTAAAACCTTGAATATAGTGCATTAAAGTATTTTCTGAGTACATTTGTTACATCAGTTGTCTTGATAGTATCCTAACATTTTTCATAAAGATTCAGAAATTAATAAGTCTGAATGAAGATACTTTTGAATGAAGATACTTTTTTGTATTATGTTTCCAGCTTTTGAATTATGTTTATGAGAAGAGATTGCATGATTTATGTAAGATTATTAAGTTGTGATTAGTTCTGTGAGACTTTGCCCCCCCCCCCCTTTTTTTTTTTTTTAGATCATTTTGCATAAATGATGTCTTATCATAGTTGCATGTTCATTTACAGCAGATGGTAAGTAGCATAAAACTTTTAGTTTTGAAATTTTGAAAAGCATTTAAAGATGGCTTGAATATTTTGCTTAAATTTAATATTATGACATAGGGTCCTAAATGCTTTACTTTTTGTGGAGGAGCATTTTGTGTTGTAATTTAGATGTTTTATTTTTAGCAGAGAAATGTCTCTGTTATACATGAGTTATATCATTACCTCCAGGTACATATTTACATGATGATACTCGAAGGAGGACACTTGCAGTGCAATACTACAAACTTGTGCATTACATAGATATTCTTTTGTCACTAATGCTGTTATGGCTCATTACATATAATGACATTTTATTCGTTTATAGAATGAGCGTGAATTGCAAGGGGTACATCAGAATATGTATATTAAATGCCATAGGCACACCTTGGTATAGTGGTTAATGCACTGCATATACAGATGAAGTGGTTCTGATGAATTCACAGAGCAATAGGCAGAACTTGTGTGTAGAGGTGATACTTTACATTGCCAAACATGAACCAACCAACTCATTATCAGAGTGAAGTATCTTCAGTGAGCTGGACACTGAGAGAGTATCGAATTTGCTTACTGATCAAGAGGTTAAGTAGTATTGTGTGGCAAGTGACTTGAGACAGTTGTGGGTTTTGGACACTGGTGGTTGAGTATGTTTGTGCCATTTTCTCGTGATCTATAATAATCATCAGTTGGTGTGTTCTGTTCATGTAGAGAGAGGGCTGTAAGTCATAGAGAACAGTCTTTGCTAAATCATGCATCTAAATTATAACCAAAAGCTGCTAAGCAGGAGCCTTGGATCTCAGGAAAAACATGTAACATTTAATTTTTTAATTTGATTTTTTCTTTGTTATATTTATTGCATTGGAGTGTTGATATCTGTGGAGGTTAGTCTGTATATCCTTAATATTGATTGGAAGCACTTCGAATAGAAATCAGGAAGTGAAAGACATTAAATTAGTGGGTGGCAGCACATTTAGGTAACAGTATGTCTTTATATGGATATATCATGTCGAATCCTTTGATATATGAAATTGTTTTAGAAATTTTATCTTAAGGTTTATTTATAAACCTTTATTCAATTGGAGAAATTATTTAACTTGAAATGGACAGGAAGTGATCAGTTGGCCTTAGTTGCCTAGGAAAGTACTACCATGGGAGAAAATTTTTTTCCTCCGCTGGTGGTTTTCTTAGCCTTTTTCATACTACAATGTCACTTGCTAGTGTGCTACACTTTCTCAAAACTGAACAGTCTACAATGATTCCTATATCCCATTTGTCAGTTTATGTTTCTCATATATATCTCTACATTTTCTTTCATCCTCATACCTTTTGTATACTACTTATTGAGGTTTCCCTTATTTCTTAGTGAAGCATGTGGCGATTGCTTCACTTTATGAAATATTTTGCAAATGTTTTGAATTTTGCTTTATAGTCTAAGCTGCATGGAAATATGGACTTTGTCAGTAACTGATATATTAGATATGGAAAGTTACATGCTGACTACCTTGCCTAAATAGCAGGAAATGCGTACAAGATTAAGAGGGAAAGTTAGAGATTTTTCAGAAAATGTATGAGTACAAAAATGGTGTCAGATAAGTTAATCTGTCAGATAGAACTTAATGTAAACAAATGAAGACAATTTTTTAATAGCTGAAACCACTTATTTTAACTATAAACCTTTTCAAAGTAAGACAAGATATTCAGTTGGAAGACCTTAGATGTTGATGTGGCTGATTATTTTAAATAATCAATCAATAAAATTATTTTTATATCATGTTAGGTGATATTAGTTAGGGTTGTATATTTGCTACTTGTCATTTAGTTTAGTTGTTGGTGAGAGAGCTATCTCCTTACAATGAAAATTAGGCAGATATATCCCATCTCGATTCAAAATGGAGGTAAAGATCTTTTGTTTGTGAAAGTATTTTTGCAATTTTTAGTACCATCTTCTGTCTGGTGAGAACTCATCTTGATGACTCATCCCTATAGTTTTTGTTTTAAAGTTGGCTACAGATTGTAGATTAATTTAGTAATGGTTACTGTGTCCAGTTATTTTCGTCATGCACACTTGCCCCCTACCCACATATGTTAAGATTTATTCCGTACATAGCATTTTGTAGCAGAACTGCTTGTTGAATGTATAATGATCTTTTAAATAATCATTTTCATTCATCGATTAATTTCAGACATGTGATATGGCGGGTTCAACAGCTTAGGGATTAATTTTGAGTCGTGTGTTTGTGTTACTGTTGTCAACGTATGAGTTGAAAGACGGTGAAGAAGTCGACTGTGAGGCTTGATACGGAAATCTGCATTCTACATGGGAGATGGCAAAGTAATCTACTTACAGAGTGTGGCATGGTAATGGACTACATATTGGGAGATGGTAAAGAACTCTACTTACAGAGTGAGATGGTAGAGGACTCATCATGCATTGTGAAAGATGGCAAGGACTCCTACCCTCAGTGTGAGATGATTTAAGGACTGTGATAGGAGATAGCGAAGGATGCTAATTACACAGTAGGAGATGGTAAAGTTCTCAAGATACTGTGTTATAGATAAGAAT
>JAYMFT010016019.1:0-16651 GCA_038088735.1 Panulirus argus | reverse complement strand
TACGATATATATATATATATATATATATATATATATATATATATATATAAACATTAATATACGATCATAATCTTAACAATCGGGCAGAAGAACATTATAGAGAAATTTTCCTTAAGTGATTAGGCAAATAATTACCTAACTAAAATAACCTGTAAACTAAATAGACAAACAAAAAATCGAGACGAGGAACCGACCTTGTGTAAACAATAAAAACACAATTCACGTTCTAAATGCTTGACTTTAAATGTAAACAATTCATTTGCATACATTTTCATCTCATTACGATTTTCTTTCCCTTCCTTCTTCTCGAGTTCTCGCATAGATGCCAGCGTTCTGCTGTCAGGCGGAGACAACTCCTCCGGTGCCTTTCAATATTTCGAAACAAAAGAGGGGTTCAGGGTCAGGATTTAAGAGCCTCAGGACCGAACCAGTTCCGGGTTGGATCCCTCCCTATAAAAGTGGTTTCGGAACACAACGAGACGCGGGCGGGATTTCCAATCCTTTCTCTGAACTTCTGTAACAAAATGTTCGCAATAAATGCATATCTATTATTTTTTTTTCATCTATCGAATTAAATTGTCGCTGATTTTTTTTGCAAGATCCCGACGTGATTGGATGCGACGTGGCCCTTCTATGAGGTCTGTGATTATTGCTTTTCATGGCTCTGCTGAGGCTGACCTTCCGTAAGGTCAACTTCCTCGTCCTCCTGACCTGACCTTCCCGGACCTTGGGGGTTCCACCCGCACCTTCTGAGCTGCCTCGTTACATCTTTGCCTTACTATATCATTCCTGACCTGACCTGACCCCTTGACCTTCTCGACCTGACCTCTCTTGACCTTCCTGGCCATTCTGACCTCCTTTTCCCCTGACCTTTTAAAAGTTCCTGCTGACCTTCCTTAGCTATTCTGATCTCCTTTTCCCCTGACCTTTTAGACGTTCCTGCTGACCTTCCTTGGCCACTCTGACCTTTTGATATTCTTCACCAACTCCAACTTCTCAAACTTCTTTTTGTTCTTCATATTCGGCTTTCTTGCGGTCCAGTCGTTGGCTGGATTCTATACCAAGGCGTCCAGCCATGAACCGTATTGACCAACTCATTGTCTACTGCTTCCCCTCTCCCCTCCTGTCTCTCTCTCTCTCTCTCTCTCTCTCAGGAGGACTTACGAGTATGGCAAGATAGACAGAGAGACAGATAGATAGATAGAGAGAGAGAGAGAGAGAGAGAAGGGCTGAGGGCGCGTCTAAGGGAGAGATGTACTGGTCTCAGGCTCGTGGTGAGGGAGGGGAGGAATTGCCAGGGTCAGGAACGTCCCCGGGGGAGGGGTGGATAGTGTAGGGGGGGGGCGCGTGGCGTCTATCCCCCCCCCCCCTCTGGGGGTACCGGAGCAACGACCTGTTCAGGGGGAATGGTGGTTGTCCAGGCAACGCTAACAAGGACTATCTCCTCTAGGTGAGGGGTGAAAGGGGGGTGGTTCTGTCTCCCCCCCCCTCTAGAGGGATATTTAGAGTACGTTTGGAGTCTCTCCCTTTCCCCACAGGGAGATGACGGTAGACGGCACTCTGCAGGGAGAGGAGAAGACAGACGGCCTCCGGGGAAGAGGGGCCTTAGGCTCTTTTGGGAGAAGGGAGATGATAATAGGTTTTTTCTCTGAAGGACAAAGAAACTAGTTCCTTTGATGTAAGGGAGCAGAGGGGCCTTTTCTAAGGGGGAGGAGGTGGCGAGAAGTGTCTCCCCGGGGAGATGGTAGAGAGAAAGGTAGTCTCTGGGGAGAACGGGGCGAGGCGGTGGAGTTAGAAGGGTAGACGATAGACCCTCTCGGCTCCCCAGATGTAAACAAAGCCCGAGTGTGGAGACCTCCCAATACCCCGGCTGCCTGACCTTAACACAGCACTACACACCGCTTCCACGTTAAGTGTGCCTTAACACAGCACTCCTCTGTGATATTCCCGCTTCCATACGCTTATACCTTGACACAGCACTCTTCTGTGATATTCATAATACTTCAACAGAGGACCGCCCCCTCTGTTACGTATCTCGCCACGGCGCTGAAGCCCTGTTACCCAGCGTCACCACAGCACTGCCGACTCGTTACCTAGCGTTACCGCAATCCCTGTATGTTACCCCAAGCACTGTCCCCCCCCCCCCCCTTCGTTACCAGCGTTACCACAATCCCTGTATGTTATCACAAGCACTGTCACCCCCGTTACCAGCGTTACCGCTGTCCCTGTACGTTACCACAACACTGCCATCTCGTTACCTAGCGTTACCACAGCTAAGCCAGTGACGTCCAACATCTTATCAACAGCAATCACAAACATAAAAAGCTAAAAATACATAACTAGCATGAAACCGATTACCATTTAATTCAATTTTTCTGTATCCGATTTCATAGTCAATTTGTAAAATAATGTGGTTATTTCTTTTCGAGGATTGCCCTCTGTGGGAGCTGGGCTATTATGGGAAATTTAATTCCCTGACCGGCTTGACATGAAATTGGTATAACAGATTTGAACTGGGTAATGTGCCATATTGTTGCGCGTTGCTCTCCTTATCCAAATTTTTTTTTTAATGCACGAGTTATCGCAGGCAATTCATGCATTATTGTCGCGTGCAATTATCACTACCCTATTGTTAATACCCACTCGCCCTTGAAATACAGTTATCTAATTACGGTTATTTAATAACATGGACGTTATCAATACTAGAGCAAACACCTGTGGCATAACGTGTCTCATACCTTCACTGTCAACGTCAGACAGATGCACAGGGCACGTGCTGCTAGAGACACCTGCTTCTCGACAGGTGTTGTGAGGGGGAGGGGCGGGGGGAAGCATACGCAGAGGACGTTCCCGGAAACATGTGTTTCAACAGGTGTTTTGTGCCACACCTTCATGCGTAGGGCAGATACAAGGTGGTACACGCTCGCGGCAACACCTGCCTGAACAGGTGTTGTGCCGCGTTAGGCACACCTGCTTGAAATGGTCAGCACGACACGAGAACCAACCATCATGGGAACAGGGGGCCCTCGTTCGTAAGGCGAGGGATCGTGTGAGCCAGGAAAGTAGAACGCCAGATGAACCTTAGAACAGTTTCTGGCGCTTCCAAAGCCCAGCTCACAGAGGGGAGAGAGAAAAAAAAAACGCCACTAGGTCGTCATGACCCACTTAAAGGTGACCCCTCTCACTTCCTAGGGGGGGTTTACAGTCACCACAGTGGGTCGCGCCAGTGGGTCGTCACGACCCATTAAAGCCGACCACTCCAAGTGGGGGTACATCAGTCGACGCAAAGGCCTGCCACAAGCCACCACCCTGAGAAAAAAAAAACCACTGAAGGAGCCAGTTAAATAAGGTCGTATGCAAATCACGTCAGTGCCAAGGCACACTACAGAGGCGGGAGGGAATATTGCACTCATCTTCACCCCATCTCCTCCTCCTCCTCCTCCTCCTCCTCCTCCCAGCTCATCTTCGCACCTCATCCATCACTCATTATCATCTAATCATCGATTCATTAATCACTTCTGACGCTACGGTCATCTTAATAAGAAAGAAGAGTTGAGGGTCATATATTCGACAGAGAAAAATGTCTCATGACCCAATATCATAATCATATCGAATTCCACATATAAGAAAAGGAGTTCCAGTAATACCTAAGCCATAAATTCTCAATGCTAGTCTTCTTAGCCGCTTCCATGAGTGACTATAATGCTGCCAATACTTCACAAAACCCCTCCAAACAGACACACTCCCTCCAACACCCTCTGCTGCCCGTCTGCCGCCACAAGTCAAGAGCAGTAAGGTCCTGTGCCACACTCTCCTTCAACTTCCTCATCCGAGTTAGGGTCAGGGAACCAATCTCAGGCCTCCAAGCGATGGGGCTCACCGGAGGAGAATTAAGGCAACGCTTCTCTCGACTCTTTCATTAGATGTGTGTGCGTGGAGGGGTCGAGTGAATTTAGGTTGGGGGAGGATTTGGTGAAGATGAGGTTGTGGAAGGTGAAGCAAATTTCGATTTATAGAGGGTGTAGTGAAGATGGGTGTAGTGGTGTCTCCCCCTTCGTAGGGGAACATGATATTAAGCAACAGGGGAAGAGAGAGTGTTACGAGGAGAGGAGATAGTGTTACACTTGTGTGTGCCTGTGTCTTGTATCTAGGCAATCCAATGTCTGCGACAGCTCCCAGCTACTGTGGGTTTATGGTCCCTGGGAATTAAACCGGATTTTGCCACAAAGACCGTTTGAAGATTCCTTTTTTACTCTTTGGTGAGTGTTGGTCAAGTGACGTGTGTTTTGATTCATTATTCACATACTCCTGGGAGACTCGGAGATGTGGTGTTGGCACTGGCCATTGGCCAAGTCCCTCAACTAGAGAGTCTGTCGCCGTCAAACACAGGCTGTTTAGTCTGTAAGAGATTGACAAGGCGTGTTCTCCGTTCTGCATGATAGGGACGCCTCTCTCGGTCTCACCAGGTAACGCGGGGGCTGTCTGACCCCGCGTTACCTTCCACGTTCCTGCACGGGGTCGCTGTCAGTTGGTCTCGTCAAAGCACCTTCTTAGTCTACAGCTGTCATTAATTTGTGGTGGTTCTCTTTTTCCTTTCAGGTTGTCGGGTCATTGGTTGGTTGGTTGGTTGTTTGGGCCTTAGGCCTATCAACTTCCAGGGTCATTAAGGCCGTCAGCGTCAAGCTTCAACATCCACCAACCGAAAAATCTTTAACACCTTCGTCGGGTGTTAAAGATAATTCTAAGGACACATACACTCTCTCTGTGCATGTGGCCCATGAGCGCCGTGCAGTGATCACAATCTATACTGGGTTTTCAAATTCTTTCTTTCTCCTCTTAAAGCAAGTACTTAAATCACGTAAATTGGATTTAAGTGCTCAACCTGATACAATGATTGTATTTTATTTATTTATTTATTTTTTTAGGGGGTCTAAGAGACCCCCCAGGTCACCTCCCTCGATAAAGAAATAGGAGGGTTACCCGTCTAGGGTTAATGATCCCCCCCCAGGGCAGACTAGGGCACACGCGTGTTGGGGCTGCTTACCATTGCCCGACTCGCCTCCCCAGGCCGTCGGTCACCCTGTCCACGGCGGATTTTATTTTGCATAAGCAAACCGTGTGACGTCCTGAAGGGTCGACAGTTTCCCGTGCCTTCTCCACCTCCCTCACGATGGGGGCGCCTCTGCCGCCCACCACTCGGCAGAGGCTCTTGACGACGAGGCCGAGTCCATCGAAGTCGCTCGCGCTGATTCCTCGGCAGGCGGAGCATCCAAGTGCCGTCCGTCCAGCGGGACGAATTTCCTCTGCCAAGCCGAAGTCGATGAGGACCGGTCTCGGGGAGCCGTGGGAGTCCTCTGCCACCAGGATGTTGCGGCTGTGCAAGTCGTGGTGACACCAGTTCAGCTCCGCGATCGCCTCCGCCGTCTGCAGGATCCGACTCAGCAGGGTCAGGACGGAGCGGGGGTCCACGTCTCGGCTGGTCGAGGCGTTGAAGATGAACTGCTGGAGGGTGGGTCCCTCGTAGAGCTGTGTGACGATGGCTCCGCCCTGCCCCTCCTCCTGGCCGCAGTACCCGACCAGCTGGCAAACGTTCTCGACCTCCTGCAGTCTGGCCAGGGCCTCCAGCTCTCGCAGGAGGTCAGATGTTGACGCCGTCCCGAAGATCTTGATGGCGACCACATTCTCCAGGGAGATGTCCCCATACAGGCCTCGGAAGACAGTTCCTTGGACTCCCTTGCCGATCTGTCCTCCGAAGGACAGGTCCTCCCACCTCAGACGCCGGAATCCTCCCAGAAATCCAGTCATTATGCTCCTGTGGTGATCCGGAATCAAAGAACGCTCCGGAGCTGCTTGGTAAGCGTTTGAAGTCTTGAAATGGGTAGAAAGAGCGATTTTGAAAATGTTGTTCGCCCTCTGAGTTATGAGTGAAACAGGATTTCTCTATATCATGAACTCGTCTCGTGGTGAATCCCACATGAATGATGTAGTTGGGACTATCAAATAGTGATGTTTTTTACTCTTTGGTGAGTGTTGGTCAAGTGACAGTAGCTGAGAGCTGTCGCAGACATTGGATTGCATAGATACAAGACACAGGCACACACGTGTGTAACACTATCTCCTCTCCTCGTAACACTCTCTCTTCCCCTGTTGCTTAATATCATGTTCCCCTACGAAGGGGGAGACACCACTACACCCATCTTCACTACACCCTCTATAAATCGAAATTTGCTTCACCTTCCACAACCTCATCTTCACCAAATCCTCCCCCAACCTAAATTCACTCGACCCCTCCACGCACATACATCTAATGAAAGAGTCGAGAGAAGCGTTGCCTTAATTCTCCCCCGGTGAGCCCCATCGCTTGGAGGCCTGAGATTGGTTCCCTGACTCTAACTCGGATGAGGAAGTTGAAGGAGAGTGTGGCACAGGACCTTACTGCTCTTGACTTGTGGCGGCAGACGGGGGTGGAGGGGTATGTAGTGGAGGGGTGTAGTGGGATGGGTGTATAAGAGTGATATTACTAGGGGGAGATTAAAGTAAAAAACTCCCTTTTTCCTTTTAAGTGCATCGACAAAGAGAGAACGACGCTGAGAGGGAGAGAAGGCTTCTCCCCTTCCACCACTACAGATGGGGACGACACTGAAGCAGAAGGCTCCTCCCCACCCACCACTATAGATGGAGACAGGAGAGTAAAGCAGAAGGCTCCTCCCCAGCCATCAGTATAGATGGAGACATGACAGTGAAGAAGAAGGCTCCTCCTCCACCCACCACTATAGATGGGGACATGACAGTAAAGCAGAAGGCTCCCCCCACCCATCACTATAGATGGAGACAGGAGAGTAAAGCAGAACGCTCCTCCCCACCCACCACAATAGATGGGGACAGGACAGTAAGGCAGAAGGCTCCTCCCCATCCACCACTATGGATGGAGACAGGACAATGAGTATAAGTTGAGTCAGGATAGTAAAGCAGAACGCTCCTCCCCACCCACCACCATAGATGGGGACATGACAGTAAAGCAGAAGGCTCCTCCCCACCCACCACTAGAGATAGAGACCCGTCTCTCAGAATCTGGGGTCCTGAAGGTACAAAAGACTGTATACAGTCAACGCTGTGACTGGGCCAGGGGACCCTGGCTTTCCAATTTTCTTTTATGGAAAAGAAGTAATGACTGACCCACTCTGGCCACATCAAGGCTTGCGAAATGTTTTTGTAAATGTCTCTAACGTTGTCTAGTTTCCGAATTACTCCACAAACCTGACGGACGCTCTCGAGTCTCCGGTAAATTAGCTTTCCCAAGTGCCCACGAAGAGGAAAACCTAATTTTTTTCCCTATATATATATATATATATTTTTTTTTTTCCTAAATTGAGCCATTTTCTAAGAGATATTTTATATATTCACCGATAGATTCTGTCGTCATAAAATCATGACTTTTCGATTCTCTTCTTTTCAAATAGTTGAAAAAAAAAAGTCATTAAACATAAAATTTTAATATTAAAAATCGTTGGAATTTAATTGTAGGAAGAAATTCAGTTGGAAAAAAAAGAGAAAAACATTTTGTGCACAGTTTATATTGCGATTCACGTGTGTCGAAATTACCAAAATTCTTCTGTCTGGAATTTAATAGAGGGTTAATGACGGGTTGTCTTCCTTTTTTTTCCGTGGTGATGATGCTGAATGCGTGTGTGTGTGTGTGAGTGTGTGACCTTCGTGGGATATACTACTACAGTCACTTTGCATTACGTGAAAAATTACAGACTCGAGAGAGTGGAAACTCAACACGAATATGTAATGCGAAGGATTTCCAATTTCTTTTCCATCAGTATCGTCAGCCCTGGGAACTCCTGACGCCCCGTGTCCCTCCAGCACCGTCAGCCCTGGTAACTCCGGTCACAGTGTCCTTCCAGCACCGTCAGCCATGGTAACTCCTGACACAAGTATCCTTCCTGCACCGTCAGCCATGGTAACTCCTGACACAAGTGTCCTTCCAGCACCGTCAGCCCTGGGAACTCCTGACAGGCCAGGCCATGCACCTCCTGACCACCACGCCCCACGCTGGCCTTTCCCCCTGACGTTTGGCAGCACCGTCACGAAGCCCGTCACTTCGTCATTCCCGCCTGTGACGCAACGGTGTGACGCAGCTTGACCCCCCCCCCCTCTTCAAGGCTTTCCGTTGGGGAATAATTACCACAATTAGGCCAGGGACCTAATTGCGGGTGGCACATCACTAATCCCCCATTTTCTTCGTTAATTAATGGTCTACTTTTCTTTTCTCGTACTGTTAACTCCTTCCTTCCCTCTGTTCCCTCGACTTTTCCCATTAGCTTCGAGCTTCGAAGTTATTGCTCTCTCTCATTGTAATTCTCCTTGTCTTGCCTCCTCTTCCCTGTCGTTTGTTCCAACATATTTATCATTTCTCCTTCTCAAACCGCCAGGATCTTAATAACAAGGTCATTAACTGGACCTACTAATGACTGGTACTACTCTCACATTCTCCCCTAGCTAGACTGCTAATTACAAGGTCATTAACTGGACTTAACAAAGACTGGTACTACGTCTCACACTCTCCCTAGGTAGACTGTTAATTACAATGTCATTATCTGGACCTACCAAAGACTGGTGCCCCTCTCCTGCTCTCTTCATGTAAACTGTTAATAATCAGTTCGTTAAGTGGTACCCACCAAAGACTGGTAATACCCTCTCACTCACCACAGGTAACCTGTTGATGACCTGATCGTGAACTGGACCCACTAAATCAAGAGAAACAACAGACAGAACCAAGAACCTTAAATCAACAGAAACAACAGACAGAACCAAGAACCTTAAATCAACAGACAGAACCACGAACCTTAAAACAACAGAAACAACAGACAGAACCACGAACCTTGAAACAACAGAGACAACAGACAGAACCACGAACCTTAAATCAACAGTAACAACAGACAGAACCACGAACCTTAAATCAACAGAAACAGACAGAACTACAAACCCTTGGCAAGAATAGAGAGAACTCTCGTCCCCGTCCCACCAGACTGTTACTGTCCGCCTAGTGTACACACATGAGCCTGTCCCTCCAGACTGTTACTGTCTTGACCAGGACACGACTAAAGCTGTCCATCCAGGCTGTTCCTACCTGCCCGAGAGTACACCCGAAGTCCACAAGTTAGGACCCCCCCCCCTTCCCTCAGCCGACTGAAATGTACAGACACACGACTGTTCCCTAGAGACAGCCTCATCATAGGACTCCTCTGAATCTGATCTGCACGAACACAGCTACTTGAACAATGGAACAATACTCCTGGGCCAAAAGGCTCGTCCTGGGACTCGTACACACCACCACCGCCACCACCACTTGGCCAACTCCAAACGATATTCAGGGACCACCCCCCCACCAAGCGAAGATGATAAAACAACCTCAATTAACACACCGTCTTCCATTTTCTCTCTCTCTCTGTTCAGTCGGTGTCAGGAATCGGATACTCTGGAGCGGTGGGTTCCCTGCTATGGATGCTCCTTTCCCACCTCTCTCTCTCTCTCTCTCTCTCTCTTTCTCTCTCTCTCTCTCTCACCCCTTCGCCTCATTCTCCCGCTCCGCTGTGACTCTTTTGGGATTTACATCCCCCGGAAAAATTCCATTAAAAACTTCTTCCTATAACTCCATTCCTCTGTAGCTTGGCCTTATTTTTCGCCCTCTTTATTCCCCCAGCTCCCTGCCTTCACACTCTCTCTCTCTCACACACTCATTCGCGTTTGTGTTTTTCCATCCATTTTCTCCTCCTTTAGTGCGAATTTCCTCGCATCCGAGCGTCCAGGAGAGAGTGACTTTGGTGTACTGGGGCGCGTGGCAGTGTGTGTCCTGGAGGGTGGACTAGCGTTCTGGAGTGCGGGGTGGGGGGTCCTTTTCAGCGTGAGGTGGTGCTCGAGTATGGGAGTGGTGCTGTGGAGGGTGGAGTAGTTTCCCTAGATAGTGGGGTAGTGTGCCCTGGAGTAGTGTTCGGGAGGATCTAACAGTGTCCTGGAAGGTGTAGCAGCGTCCTGGAAGGTGTAGCGGTGTCCTGGAGGGGTGTAAAAGTGCCCTCTAGGGGGAGGGAAAGAAGTCTAGCGGAGTGGCCCTCCACACAAGCCAACAATGCAGCTATTGTGTCGACCGGCCACACAGTTGAGTCAAGTGGAGGGTCTCGTCGGCCGGTCTGTTTATATCTCGCTGTTTCTTGTTGGCTTCCACCCTACGCTGTGTACATGTCTGCTGCGCCTATAGTCTTTGGAATAGATTTTCGCTTTTCTTTCTTTTTTTCCAGACACCACTGCATATCTATATATCTATCTATCCGTCTCATATACACCCGCGCGAGCACACATACGAAAACTTAGGTCTACACTGGGAGACAAATTGCCTCGCCTCAGGTGCGCGATGTTCAGTGTCACTGATGCATGGGCCGAGTTAAATGTTCCTCCCATTTGCAAAGAGGCTAAGGATCCTTTTACGGGGAGTGGAATACTTTCCCCGGCATCCATGCACGGAGTTGAAGGGTCCTCCGTTCTTGAACTAAATGGGAAGGCGGGTTCTCAAGATCTTTTCCCGAGAGAGTTGAGATTATTCTCGCGAATGTATTTGGGGTCGATCATGGCCTAGCCAGCGGCGTTCCCGTCTGCCACGCAAAAGTCCTGGGTTCGCATCCCGGCTGTTTGGAGGGTATTATGTCTTTTATGAAAGTGCGAATGCATCAGGTACCAATGATTTGTCGCACATACTAAAAAGTGATATATTCTTCATCACGGCTGTACAGTGTGTTACAATCTCCTTCACTTCTCGAAAGTAAATTACAATGTCCCTCACACATATACTTAGGGTTAATACGTTCTTCAGGTCTGTATGTAATAGTGAGATACCCTTATCAATACCAAAGCTGGTACAGAAATACCAACCGCCCATGAAGAGAGCTTCAAAATCTTCCTCACACCTGCACTGAATGGTAAGATCTTCCTCACACCTGCACTAAATAGCAAGATATTCCTCACATCTGTTGACAGACCCAATACTTCTCACTCTACTGTCGCTCGTGTTCCACGTTGCCTTTCAAACATCCATTTCCCCCCTGAGCAATCCATCCTGTCCCGTCTCTCTTCTGGCTTTCAAGTCCCAGTCACTCTTCGAAATTCCTCAGTCATGAGGCTTGCCTCTCTCTGTCTCTCTCTCTCTCTCTCTCTCTCTCTCTCTCTCTCCCCCCCACGGGGGCCACTTGTACGTGTTTAATCCTCCGTGCCAGCTGGGTGGACCATACCAGCTAGATGGGGGCAAACCAGTGTGTCGCACCATACCAGCTGACTGGACCATATCTCTCTCGGCAGGACCGTACTAGCTGACTGGACCACACTAAGTGGATGGACCGTACCAGCGGCTGGACCATAAATGCAAGCTAGCTGAACTGGACCATAGATACCTCGCGTTTATCGTCACGCCGTAACACTCCCCGAGGGACGCGCCACCCCGCGACAACATGTGTCTCCCTCAACTTGTCCGGTTTCAATTGCATCCCTCAACTTTCGCCCGCACCAAACTGCGCCACTTTATGTCCTCATTCGATGAACAGTCGCTCGCAAATTTCAGCAGCCGAACTATCCGCCTCATCAAGAGTTATTAGGAAAAAAATAATAACATTATTCAAACTCTGGGACGCTCTCGATTTAGCGTTTGGTCTGATATAAATTCACACTCTGGGCTCTAAATCTATACCTCATCAACAACACCGTGGTGATGTTTGTGTCATCTTCCATTATCCAAAGGTCGTGTTTACATTTGCCGGGTTCTCCTTTCCAGTTGCTTGCTCCGCAACAACGCTTCAGCACTCATCATTCCACCGTCTAGTATCTCTCCTGTCTTCCACCATCATTTCACCGTCTAGTATCTCTCCTGTCTTCCACCATCATTCCACCATCTAGTATCTCTCCTGTCTTCCACCATCATTCCACCATCTAGTATCTCTCCTGCCTTCCACCATCATTCCACCGTCTAATATCTTTCTTCCACCGTCATCCACTGTCTACTATCTCCTCTATCTTCCACCATCATTCCACCGTCTAGTATCTCTCCTGTCTTCCACCGTCTTAAAATGTTACTGCCAACTCAGAATGCCGTACAGTAGACCTCCTCCTGCCAACATAGGTACCAGCTAGGAGGCTGTCCTTCCCCTGACAACATAGACAACAGTCGGCCAGCAGTCTCCTTCTACCCTGCCAACACACACACACACACACACACACACACAGCAGTCATAGAGCCAGCAGATCGCCTACCAACAGGCACCAGCTAGCCTGGAGACCCCCCCTCTCCTGCCAACACAGGCACCAGCCAGCCTGGAGACCCCCTCCTGCCAACATAGACACCAACTTCCCAGCAGACGGTCCTCCTGCCAACACAGACGCCAGCCACCACTCTCCAGAGTAATGTATAACAACTCATGTAAGTAAACTGGCTGGAAAAATAAACATAGAAGTTCCAGCCAGATTTACTTATATCAGCGCTTCACGTGTGAATGTGATGGACTACAAGAACAGCTTGTATGTCCCTGGAAAAACTACGATAGTTCTGGAAAAGCTACGATAATTCTGGGAAAGTTGCGATAGTTCTGAAAAAGCTACAGTAGTTATGGAAAAGCGACGATAGTTCTGGAAAAGATGCGATAGATCTGGAAAAGCAACGTTAGCTCTGGAAAAGCTACGATAGTTCTGGAAAAGCTACGGTAGTCCTGGGAAAGCCATAATAATTCCGGAAAAGCCACAATAATTCCGGGAAAGCCACAATAATTCCGAAAAAGCCACAATAATTCCGAAAAAAACACATTAATTCTGGAAAAGCCACGATAATTCTGGAAAATCCACAATAATTCTGGGAAAGCCACAATAATTCTGGAAAAGCTACGATTGTTCTGGTGTTACATGCAAATGGTAATTTAAGTAGCATAAGTTTAACTTCTGTATGTTCATTTTGCTAATTTTTCTTATCAGGTCCATGTTTCCCAAAGATTTCTCTGATTCCAGGCCCTTCCCGCTAATGGGGTTCTTAATCACACGCCAGTGAATGATAATTACATCATCACTAGTGTTCGACTAGAGTGCATGTAGCACATATCTCGTAACTGGTACTGTATTTTTGTGACACTAAATACCTAAATAGGGCGACACGCCCACGGTATAACATTACCATACACCCAACCACTTGATTTAACTTCTAATATGATTAGATTGCCAAAGTAATTGCTGCAGAAATTACGCTTTAGGTAATTACACTGACGATTGGAAGCAGTGAACACCCTCTCCTTTTGTTCGGGACTTCGACAATTCCTTCCTCTCTGACTAGCGCCACCTGGCCCATCAAGCCAACCAAAGAGACCATCTCCCCCCAACCTACTACTCACTCACCTCTCTGTCGGCAACATAGGCGACACCTAAAAGTTTCCCCTCCTCCCCCTTGTAGGCACCTGCGGGGGAGGGGGGGGGAAGGAAGGGGGGACGGACGGACGCTGGAATCCCCTTCTAGTACTGGAAGTCTGGAACACGCTTATGTCGAATCCTTAGATAGTCTTTTCGTACGCGAACACCACAAAAAAAAAATATATATCGTTTAGAGATTCCAGACATCACAGGATTCGGTGAACGCACGAGCCACAGTGACACTCCGACAGGGGTTCGACTCGTCCTCAACACCTTGCCCCTTGTTACGAAGGGGGCCTTAGACAGCAGAGGATATCTATATAAGAAGTTTAACTCCTTCGTCTTACCAGCATTTTTGAAGAGATGTCAAAGGCAGCCACTAGCGCCATCTCATAGTCGGGTTAGCAACTTGTGAATGAGAACGTGAAGAGAATAGTTATGTTGACTTAGCACCAGAGTGTAACATGAAGAGAAAATCTGCTGTATGATTACATATCTTTTCTATGTTGAGAATCAAAATGTTTGTCTAATTATGATCATTGTTTGTCGAATCCCTCCTCATATTTGTAAGTTTTGTATATACATAGAGCAACAAGTGTCTTAATTTCATATATATATATATTTCGTATGGTTTCAATCATTCATTAAGTTGACTCTGATGAAAAGAATGCATACATTATGGACCGGTTGTTTTTTAAGGCAGAGTAAAAACCCAAAATTTAAAGTGAGTAGACTTGGGAGATTTCCCTTTAACGGGGAGGTCAGTTCGTGAAGGAAGCTTAAAACATTTCCACAGTTTCAGTCTATTCTCAAAACTCATCTTTATCTATCACGTATGCTCTGTTTTGTCACGTGCCCTATTCGTCGAGTCTGCAAACATCGGTTTGCTATTGGCCGACCAGGGTGTTGTCCCCTTCATTCAACTTCAGAGGAAACAAAAAAAAGGAGATAATAAAGTAGGGAGAGAGTATAGAGCGAGCTACCAAGATGATTCCCAGACTGTGAAATAGATCTTTTCGTAAACGACAATACGACTCTTAACTTGTTTACCTTAGACAAGAGAATGTTAAGAGGTCAAGAAGCCCTTTGGTAATCTAGATTTAAACAGGAAGAAACACAAGGGTGAATCCTTTACTTCGAGTGAGGCGTAGGACTCTATCTTCCAAAAGGTTGTTAATCTTTACAACTATAAACGGGCGCCTCCGTTTCTTCCTCCGTCGTCTGTAGACGCACCGACGGAGCTGCCGGACGCACGACCAACTAACCAACCACCGTCTTCCCCGAAACAAATCTGCCAATAATTCATCCATTTCTTCGGCAGGATCACAATCTCTAGCTGCCGGGGTGACATATATAATTCCGGGAAATAGTTTACTGTATCATGATATGCTTGAGAGAGAAAGTTAAGCCAGCAGGAAGGGAGATATCATCACGAGGAGCATAGCGGGGATGAGTGGTTAGACCACCGAACAATGTCATTGCGCTGTTCAGGGTGTGGTGGCTAGGGAAGGGAATGGGTGAGTAGTAATGGTGAGGGAGGGTGTGGCAGACCTCAGAAGGAGCTAACAGATAGGCGCTAGAGTCTGCTAGTAGTTGAGGGTAATACCATGAACACACGACCAGACTTGACAAGCAATTCAAGAAACTACAGTAGTCACATAAAAGAGGGTCCTAGGGGGGGGGTTACATACGCAATGAACATTTACCATTACAAAGTAAAAATAGAAAGACGTTTACTCAGGGGTACAAATCACTGAATCGCACACAAACTAACTAGCAATCCCAGAGTACAAAGTCATCTCGGAAAAATAAGCGCACCCCGTTTTCTACGAGATTCGCGAATTTGCTGATGATGCTTCCACGAGCAGTGGAAAAATTTGCATCAAGGGGGTGGGGTTTGGGGGGGTGGGTGAGAGGGTCCTCTGGCATTTAGCATAAATCCTGCTGTTCAAAAGGCAATTCCACCACTCGCCTTATATTAAGACTCACATTCTCTCTCTCTCTTTCTTCTTTTTCTTTCTTTCTTTTTACTTATTTTCGTAGAAAAATAATTCTATCATCAAGGAGGCGCGTGCAGTGAATAATCTCCTCATGCAAAAACACACGGCAACTCCCTCTAGCCTTCCACGTTGTCCGGGGGATGAGAGAGAGAGAGAGAGGGAGAGAGAGAGAGAGAGAGAGAGAGAGAGAGAGAGAGAGAGAGAGAGAGAGAGAGGGGGGGGGAGGGAGAGATTGTTTGAAGACTGGGGAATAGGGATGGGGAAGGAGATGATATTATGGTAAGAGTCAGTGAGGCTAGATTTTGAAAGTCCTAAATGCCTCCCCTTGCCAGAGAGGGATCAGACTCGACCAGAAGGACGCGCTGTGCTAAAGTAAGGAGGATCAGCGAGTTAATGAGGATCACACCTCGTCCATTACGGTTTCTGACCCATGCTCTAACTTGAGGTCAGGCCAGGTCAGGTCACGTCACTCGTCTAGGAAGGAATTAGTGGATTTGTTCTTCAAATTTTGGTCGTCTGTCGTCCACTGCTCTGGGATTTGTTTTTATATATCAGTGTCTTTGATTTCCTTTCATTTTTGCATTACTGACTGATAATAATAAGTCTTACACCCACCTTGCTCAGGAAGGAGAGGTGATTAAGAACAAATGGGAAGCGGATGAAGAATATAACCGATTCTCCAACAGTAACTGCAGAATTTCTGTGTTTATATCAAACCAACCGTTTACTGTACACTGCAAATATAATCTTTACATCACGTCCTATCCCGTAACTCCGCTGTACAAACAGACATCTGTGGATGTTTATTGCCATGGCCAATCCTAAACCAAAATTCCCGAAATACAGGCGTCAACTGAGCTCCCAGTCTTCTATTCCTCTTGGGGCAAGAGAGGAGGAGGAGGAGGAGGAGGAGAACACGTACGTAACGTCAGGTTACGTAAGGCGGCCGTCCGTTCCCGGAACGGACTGGAAGCCTCACATTGCTCCAGGTTGAATTTGGAGGTTATGAGAGAGATGCCGTACCTTGCATGACCATCTTGGGAGGCAGGTGGGGTGGACATTGCGTCTGTTGGAGAGCACATCACGCTTCAAGTGTCGCTCGCACACGCACACACATATATATATAAATGTTCCTTGTGCGGTGGGTGGAGAGAGAGAGAGAGAGAGAGAGAGAGAGAGAGAGAGAGAGAGAGAGAGAGAGAGAGAGAGAGAGAGAG
>JAYMFT010016008.1:0-16651 GCA_038088735.1 Panulirus argus | reverse complement strand
ATATATATATATATATATATATATATATATATATATGTGTGTGTGTGTGTGTGTGTGTGTGTGTGTGTGCGTATATACCCACACAAATATTAAGATGAAGCTTACATACATCTGTATTTAGATGCGTACATGCATGCATACATTAATTGTGTGATCATAATCGTACATGTCATTTCTTCGTATGTACTTATTTATTTAATTTATATCAAGCAAACTTACATTTATATATAAAATACTTACAATAATTAGTGAATCATGATCGTATGTCTTCTCAGTATGTACTCATTTATGTCAAGCATACATGCGTATATATATATGTAAATACGTACATTTATGCCTACATTAATTGGTGAGTCATAATTCGTATGTCATTTCTTCGTGTGTATTCCTTTGTGTCAACACATCTGGTGACTGTTGCGTTCTGTGTTTGTTGCAGAGCACTGCTGTTCCCGGCGGTGAACCCGCGGCGGCGGTTCCTCATCCACAAGACGGTGGAGGAACACTTCCCCGAACTGGCCACCGTCAGCGTAGGCCAGGGCGAGCAGCGGCGCACCGCCGTCACCTTCAGCAACCCCAAGGAAACCATTAAGCCCCAGCACTCCCAGGCCGCCAAGCCCCAACAGCAGCAGCAGCAACAGCAGCAGGAGCTGCAGCGGAATAAGCAGCAGTCCCAGCAGCCCCAGGCAAGGGAGTCAGGTCACCGAGAGAAGCAGCCGTTCGAGCGGCAGACGAGCCAGGACGAGAGGCTGCCGGAGAAGAGGGAGAGGAGCGACGAGAAGACCACCAAGGAACAGCGGAAACTGCCGCAGCGGCCGCCGCGGCAGGCAGCAGGGCCGAGTGACCAGAAACCCCAGGGACCACAGCAGCAGGCAGAACAGAGGCATCCGCCCAGGCAGGGTTCCCAGCTGCAGAAGCAGGCGGAGCACAAGCCGCCGCAGAGCCAGGTGCCCCAGCAGGAGCAGGCAGCGCCGCAGAGACAGACGCATCGGGCTGCGGCGCCACCACCACCTCGGCAGCAAGCAGGCGAAAAGGCCGACCCGCAGCAGCCGAGGGAGGACAGGACACCCCAACCCCAGCAGCAGCAGCAGCAGCAGCAACAGCCACAGCTGCGTCAGCGTCAGATCCGGCCGAGGAACAACCGCAGCCGCAGCAGCAGCAGCCAGTCTGTGCCGCGAGGTGTTGGCGGTGGTGGTGGTGGAGGAGGAGGAGGAGGGGTGGTGAGCCAGCAGCAGCTGAGGCCAGGGAGTGACGGGCCGAAGAACGATGACCGCGTGAAAGAGAACGCCGAGGAGTCGCAGAGCAAGAAGAGGAGGAACAGGAGGAACAGGCGGCAGAAGGACAAAACTGAGCCGCAGGTTTGTGCCGCCGCTCAGGAGGCGGGCGATGTGAGTGGCGTTGGTAGTAGCAGACCCGAGGAATGTGATAAGGAAAGGGGGAAGAAGTCCCAAGACAGAAGTGGCGAGTCGGGTGTAGTAGTAGTAGTCCCGGGAACCACCAAGGGTGGCAGTAATAATGTTTACAGTGGCGTTAGGTCGGCTGTAGTGAAACACAACGGAGATTGCGAGTGGAACGACGATGCGAATTACCATGTGAGTGACGGTGGAATACGCAAGAAGTTGAAGTCGTTCGGTGAGCCAGACAGTTGGAGGAACAGTGGAGAGTTCCTGGATATCTCTGAAGAATACCACGCTCGGTAAGTCCCAACTCGCCTTAATCTTTCATGCATGTGTTGCTTAATTCCTAAGGATTGTTTCCCCATAGAGTCGTCTGCAAGAAGAGGTTAATTTGGAGGCTTCCCCGAATTGTACACTCTTCTCCAGCGCGTCTGGGTATGCAAGATACTGGAGAAAATGATGAAAATGTTGTTATTGCTCGTAATGTCATCATAGATGCCATTCTCATTGCTGAATAAAAGGATGAGGGATTTATACGTCGTGTTTCGGCCTTTTAATAAAATTAACGATTTTTCGTCTAAAACCTCACTTTTGTGTTTTTTTTGACACTGTCATTCGTGGGTTAATTATGAAGCATACGCTGGAAAGTAGACAATAATAATAGACTGTTGGGGCCCTTTAGACCGTCTTTTTCAGGCCGAGTTACCCCCAGGCGGGCAGACGGGAGTGCCTGGGGCAGTGAATGACTGGCCAACAGGTGTTGTGAAAACAAGACAAATGGGGGAAAATAAATCTCATAACTTTCTCTGAGGCTGGAGCACCCACCCAGTTGGTGTTACCGGCAGACACATTGTTGTGTTGGAGTTTGAGAAGGACTCGCCTGAGTAGTTGACCGGAGGGAGAATATTATATAGATTTTATGTTAGAAATTTAAGTCTTAAAAAGTTGTTTGTCCCTTACCACTCTAATGTCCTGAAAGTGAACCCGATCATCACAGATGCTAGCTCTGTGGTTAGTGCTTAAACCCCTTCGAGCAGAGTGGTACGACCCTGGAGCAAACAGGTACGACCCCAGAGCACGACGGGGCAACCCATATTTACGAGTCGAGCCGTTCACTTTCCCAGTTTTTCTCCGTTTACTTGCCTATCAATGGATTAGATACTTCACGTCTCCAAGACTGGTTTACTGATTCGTGGCTTCAGTGACCCAGTGGTTCATTAAACCACCGGTCGCTGGGTGACACCTCTGGAGGCCTCCCGAAGATTTTGGTGCCATGGCTCCAAGAGACCAAGCAGGTCTTACAGCTTTTAGTAGTTTCCTCGTACTTACATAGTGGCGGAAGCGTCGTAGGCATTGCGATTTAGAGTCTGCACCTTGGCAGACGAGGGATCGGCTTCGGTGCTCCGAACCTCTCCCAGGAAAGAAATTCCTCGTCACTGAATCAACAGAACGGAGCGGTTGTAGATCGAAAACATTGTGGAGTCCCTCCAGGGCAGACTGCAGAGTTTAACGAGACTGGTATTTTACATAGTCTACCGGACCGACCTGGATATTGATGGCTTCGTAGGCACGCGGGCCGCGGCCCCCAACAACCTGGCAGAGAGCAGGGAAGGGAAGCAACACCGCAGGCAGCTCTCGCTCCGGACAGAGCTGCAGGGATGGTAAAGACCTGCAAAACCGTCATAGAATAACGCAAGGACTCATGACGGTCTATAGGGGGTAGAAGACCCGTGAAACCCATCGTCAAAATGAAGTAAACATTGATATATCCCTGTTGGTTTTAGCCTCTTTGGGTTGGGGGATCGTCGCCACGTTGTGTTGCCTACATATTATTTGGGTAAGGTCGTTGAGGGTACATTGGCTTGCGGGCTGGAGCTTTAAAGAGCCTGACTTGACCAGGAGAGCAGCGTTGCAGCGCTGCTTGGTTCCAAACCCATCTTGTGTGCAGCAGACAAGCCTCAGAAACCAGTGGAAGTTTTGCATAGGGGGGGATGACTGAACTTTCCGCTTTTTAGATGTACGTAAGTCTTACCCCTTTGGTAGCTGTGTCCCCAATTTTTAACCCTTTGGTATTTGTGTCCCCAAGTCTTAACCCTTTGGTATGTGTCCCCAAGTCTTAACCCTTTGGTACTTGTGTCCGCAAGTCTTAACCCTTTGGTATCTGTGTCCCCAGGTCTTAACCCTTTGGTATTTGTGTCCCCAAGTCTTAACCTTTTGGTATTTTTGTCCCCAAGTCTTAACCCTTTGGTATTTGTGTCCCCAAGATTTAACCCTTTGGTGTGTGTGTCCCCAAGTCTTAACCCTTTGGTGTTTGTGTCCCCAAGTCTTAATCCTTTGGTG
Organism: Panulirus argus; assembly: GCA_038088735.1. NCBI lineage: Eukaryota > Metazoa > Arthropoda > Malacostraca > Decapoda > Palinuridae > Panulirus > Panulirus argus. Next base: position 12,917 of record JAYMFT010016008.1, on the reverse strand, counting down.
TTTGTGTCCCCTATATATTGATTCCGATAGAATGATGATGTAGGAAATAGAGGGTTGATGAATAACGTGGTTCCTGGGTATGTATAATCAGACCTCTGTATCATACGAACATGAGGAGATCGTGCGGGACCTTCTGCGTTACCGGTTGGATCTGTGTATTGAGGTCGCCTCTCCTGAGACGACTACTGACCAGGTAAAGGTCAGTACCCGGACACAGTAGCCTGTGCCTGTGTGCCCCTCTGGTCCCATGGTCTCTTGACACCTATATTGCCGTGGTTATGGCCCGGGTATATGCCCTAGGGATGAACGGCTCCTGTCATGTGATGTGAGGCGCGCAAATAGGTGATTGAAAAAGGTTCTGTTTTCCCCGTGCCCATGGTACCGTCACATACATTACCATGGTTTCCCAAGGGTCTTCTGTCCCCATTCCTCGGTCTGTGACCTTACCTTGCTTTTACGTATGTCCTAATGATGGTCTTCCCGAGGCCTTTTTCTCCTCCCCACAGTTCGGGTCGGGACCTCACCTTACTCTACGTTTACCTTACGATCGTTTCGAAAGTCTTTTACACCCACACATCTGGGTTTTAGGACTAAGTTCCCCTCCTGCTTCACCTGTCAGTCAGTCGGGCTGTTTTGGAGTCCGCAAACCGCAGTCTTAAGGATTTGATTTGATTAATTTTGTGCCGGGAACCCCGGCAGATTTATTGTGCACCCCACGCTCATCCTGTGTGAGCGGTAGCGCAAAAATGGATTACAGGGGTCACAAAGCGTAACGTAACCACTAACGTCCCGACTGCCTTGGTATACGTTGTAATTACTTGTCCAGGTTCTTTTAAGGGTATAAACATCATTTAGAAATGTACGGATGAGACCCCGCACGTTATTCGTAATTATAGGGAAGGGAGAGCAATTGTACATCACGCAGTCTGGTGTGTAGGTACTTTTAAGTTGTCAGCAGCAGCGCCTCCGTCGGCCGTTGTGGAATAGTGGGTGTTGGTGTGTTGATTCGTCTTGAAATAGACCTGACGGTGGGTGGGTACCATGTGGGTGTGTGTGTTTGTGTGTGTGGTTACTATTTGTGTTTTACGGGGAGAAAGTTTAACACGTGGTGCCCCAGTGTCTTAACCTTGCATATGTGTACCTTTGTCTTTACTCTTATCTGCACACACACACACACACACACACACACACACACAAAGGTACCCATTCATTGACGGGGCTGGAAAGGAGGCTGAACACCTGGGTTGGGTGTGGGACTACCGACGCGCCCAGGATTCGAGACCACGCGGGCCCGTGCTGACTCATGGTCAGAAACGCTAACCCCTACACCAGGGAGGTCCGCGCGCGTGTGTGTGTGGTTTGGGGGGGGGGGGGGATGGTTCAGAGAGAGAGAGAGATTATACCGTAACCGTGGCCGCTGCCATATTGTTTACATTTCACGGATTCCAAACAATGTGACGCTGAAGTAACACGTATATCCCCCTTTGAGCTCGACGTTGCGATCCTCCAGTACGGCTTCACACGTCCCGTCGTTTCAAGGGGCCTAACCGTAAGTGCTGCGTAAGGGGCGCGTAAGACACGGGCTCTATTTGTGTACACAGCACGGATACGGACGTACTCTTGCGTCGGATTGCACAGGCTTTCAGTTCAGTTCAGTTTCAGCACATCATTCCTTGATAGAGGAATCGGGATCCTAGTGCTGTCACTAGGTACTCCTGTTACAGTATTACCAGAAGCATCTAGCAAGTGTCGCGAGTACATATGAATATAACAAAGAGGCTTACTAAAGCCTAAGGAAGTAGACAAGTATCACATAGACTTTATATTGCTGTTTCGCGGGCGTTCCCTCCGGCTTGCGTGGGATACGGACATCCGTGGAAGGTCGAGAGGAAAGTATCATATTGGCGCTGTTAACAGTCTTGTTTATTGTCCATCATGATGTATGTACACTTGATCTCTGAAGAAGAGGCGTATGGACCACGATCCGAAGCCTCGAACAGCTTGAATGACCAGAGGAGCGTTATTACGAGCTTTTTTCCCCCCCACACTGAACTGTGGTGGTAGGTAGAGCTGCGGTTGTAGGTATAGACGATCCGCTAAAACCAACATAAGCAATACACACTGGATGAAGGATGTGACATTCACGCAACCTTCAATACGTTTTCATTAATTTTTTTTTACGCAACGATGAGAGGGGAGACTAAAAGCAGTGATGCTGAACACTTGATTAGTGCTTTGGTAGCACGAAACAGCAAATTGCGAATGCTGCAACCTGACCGGGCAGGAGAGGAAATCACATCAGAAATTACACACGCAAATGCCAGGGGTTTTGAGGCTAATCGTTGCCTCATTATTTTATATACTCGTCCTGTGTGACCATGAGAACAGAAGGCTTTACCTTCACTGCGATAGATTGCTTGCCATTGGCCCCGAACACGCGATTGTGTATGTATTATGTATGTGTGTATGTGCATATGTATGTATTCATATGTATACTTATACGTGTACCCATATGCATGCGAGCGGGCATGGTACAGGACCCTGACTTGTGGCAAATTTTGGTACGTACCCTTGCGGCTTGCACATTTTTTCATCATCACTACCTCAAATGATGATAGTGATGATGATAGTTTTAGACTAACCCACGAATGAATTTTAGCCAGATGCTGGTGATATCGAGGCAATACATATAGCAGTAGACAGGAAGGGATGTAGACGAGAGGATTGACATACGGTGTAATGATTATTGATGATGTTTACAACGGTTGACATGGGATTGCTTTTGTAGCCGACCGGGCGATTTCAGACGGGCACACGGCGCGTTCATGATGCCCGATCTGCATGTCACTGAGGGACGGGGGATTTCGGGAGGCGACGCTGACGAAGGAGATGCAGCTGACTTCATCCCTAGCTGTGCTGGGTGAGGTCTAGGCGATGCTTGGAGAAAGAGTCGGGAGGGAGGGGCTCAGGGTGTTGAGCACCTGTCGGTAATGGGTTTATAAGTGACCGAAGATGATCTTGAACGCTCTTAGCCGCGCCTTTTCCAATAACCCCCTCTTGTGTGGTCGAATAGGCAGGAAGACAGAGTTAGGGGAATAGTATAGTCAAGTCTGGGTAGATTGAATGTCTTTTATATGCAAACAAGTTCCTATTGTTTCAAGCCTCTCCTCGTTTTTTAGATATTCATGGAATATGTGTAAATGGCGATTATGAAATAAGCTGATTAAGTGAACATCGTTTTAGTATTTATATTATGTATTGTCGAATATAGCTGTAACACACACACACACACACGTGTTCTAATTATGTTGATGAGTGAAGTAGCAGAATATTTTTTTTAAGTTGTGCTGTAGTGCCATTCGCGTACCTCGGACATCGCCTCTGTGTGTGTGTGTGTGTGTGTGTATGTGTGTGTGTGTACGTCCGTGACGGCTCACTCTGGCGATGAGATGCTCTTGACTCGCACATACCGTGAGGTCTGCTTGAAACCTAGGGTAGTGTAGTGACCTCCCCACCACGTCTCTTTTGTTCTCGGGGTTATATTTGTAGTTAGCAGGTGATAGAAAGACACCTGGTATTTCTCTGCCATATTGTTGGGAGCAGCTGCTCTGATCCCTACCTGGTACAACAGCAGCCTGGTCTAGTATTGAAGTCCCCGTACCTCTGTTTGTAGCTGTACACTGAAATTAATCTTCTCTCTCATTGACGGTATAGCGACCGCAGCATTATTCCGTTTCTGGTCTTGTTCAAGCATAGGGATGGCTGGTGATGGTCCGAATGTCGGATTTATCAGTCATCTCCCATGCCCTGGCGTGTGGGGGGCAAGATATTAACAGGCGCTCGAGGAACTGAAATGTGAATGTTAGGTGGTGTGCTGACAGTGGGAATGTTAGTGGTCGAGAGGTGGAAGGTGCAGGTGGTGGTGATGGTGGCGAGCAGGGAGTGTAGTGGTATACAATTGTTGGTGTAAGTGTGGGGAAGGTGCAGGTGGTGATGATGGTGGTAGTACAAGTGTTGAAGCCAAGTTGGCGTGTGTGTGTGTATGCGACCCCTCTGGACGAGTGCCAGAGGTTCACCTGAGACGCCACCACCACCATCATCACGAGCGCCACTGCCGTCATCTGCTGCCGCTTGCTGCCACCCTTGGCCGTGCAGTTTGCTGCCTGGCCTGCCATCACCGCCGCTCACAACCCTATCCAAAACTTTAGAAAAGTCTCGTTGTTCAGGAAACTAGCGACTTAACCCCATGATTACTAAATGTAACTCAAAGGGTTGGTCACCACACTCGAGGGGGTAAGTCATCGTGCTGAAGGGGTTAGATCTTCCTCCTGAAGGGGGTTTATGTTGATGGCGAACTCTTCGTGCAGTTCATATGCAAGACAGATATTGTGCAAGTGCGATGCAAGAAACACGATTTCACAAAACAGACGAGTGTTATAGTTCTTTTTGGGAGGAGAGTTGTCAGGTACAGCGGTTGTGGCCAAGAGCTTGTCGTAAAGAGACCTTTGGCATAGTTGTAAAGAGGTCACTGGAGCACCACCCCGGGTATCCACAAGTAACCGAGCCACGACTGTGGTAGAGCCTGCCTCCGGCAGGTGAGTGGCTCCCCCCCTCCAGTATGAAACATCCGCTGGGAGATGCATTGTTGCTGGAGCCTCTGGAAGGGAAGGGAAGGGGGAGGGGGTTTAATATTTCACGCAAGGCCTCCATGAGCCTTTAATGTCACGAGGGTTCTCCGTGCCTCCACGGCACTTTGGCAGCAGGCGGAGCGCTTTTCTTCCCGACGAACTTACGCCGTTGATCTCATCAGCCAGGCTGGTGAGGTCGTATTTGCAGCCCGCCTGTCACGTTTATTCACGGCGCCGTTCTGGTGTATACCGTTGGGCAGCCGGTTGTCGTTGTGGCTCCAACTGCACGTCGGGGTTGGTGACGAGTAGGACGGGTGAGTGACGCCTGGGGAGGAGGTGAGAGCCATCGGGACCAAAGGTTCTGCTGACATTTGCTCCTGCTGGTGCTGCTGCCGCATTGTCACTCTCTTCCCTCCCCTACTCTGGAATGTCATTCACTCACTGCTGCTGACGACCCCTCTTGGGCAGGTCGGTAACGACCCCTTGGTGGGGGGGGGTTATATGGGAACCTGCTGGCCTTTGCTGTGACACTTCAAGGTCAGGTCCAAGGCCCAAGGGTCGTGGACAAGGAACGACGTTGCTTAAGGGAGTGATCGACGCTGCACTTAGTACGGGTTGATGTTGATAGTCTGCTGGCGGTAGTAGTAGTAGTAGTAGTGGTGTCCCACCCCATTTTTAAGAGTCAGTTTGTGCCACTTACTTAAGAATTTTGTTTTCCACTCTTGCATTATTTCTCTGTCACTTTAAAACCCCCCTGTGATATTTCGGTTGATTCCTGGCGTTGGTAGAGTAGTTTCTGTACGTGAGTGGAACCCTCGATATATATATATATATATATATCACAGTTTGCTGTATGAGTAAAGGACACAGTGTATATATACTGTTTGAAAACAAAATAAAAATCGCTGATCGTTCAAGCTGTTTAAGTCCGTGGCCCATAGGCCAGCTGGCCCTTACCCCCCCTCCCCCCCATCCTTCACACACACACACACACACACACACACACATGGAGACCCTTTAGTCTATGTAATGCGTGAGGTGGACGCTCGGCCCCCGGTATTCAGCCGGAGCCTGTGTGTGTGTGTGTGCAATCGTGGTCACGGTCCGTCCGTGTGTCCTCTCCTCCCTTGTCGCTTGGTGGTTACCTGTGGCCGTGCCAGTCATTGCCGAGGTCGCGCTGTTTGCCTGCTGGAACGTACGCTTTTAATGCCTTGTTTACATATGGTTAAAGGAGAGAGAGAGAGAGAGAGAGAGAGAGTGTACTTACATAAGGGCACAAGGCTGGGCTAACGCGTTGTGCTAACCGCAGGAAATTACAGATTGACGAAGAACGAGTCGATATGAGTTAACGCGCTGTCAGACTGGTGTGTGTGTGTGTGTGTGTGATGGAGAAACTGGATGTTTGTGGGAAGAAAACTAGCAGGCCGTGATTAGATGCCGCAGAAGGAAAAGACAACTACCTCAGCCAGAGGAGTGAAACTAGACAGCCGTCATAGTGGTGGCTCGCTGCGCAGCCGTAGCTAACCCTCCCCGATACCCATGCGGCGGGTAGTACCGGTAGAAAACCTCCCTCCCTGGTCGATGGCTGCTTGCCTTCCTACCTACATGTAGAGAGAGAGGGAGAAAGAGAGAGAGAAATGTGTTAATGTAGGACTTCATAGTTCGACTCCCATCGTTTGCTTTTACAGTGAAAAATTCGTTAAAAGAGTCAAGTGGAATGTTTGCTTGTGTGTGTGTGTGTGTGTGTGTGTGTGTGTGCAACTATCTTCCTTTCTGTCTCTCTGTCCACTTCTTCATTCCTCTGTCTGGCTAGTTGCACGTCTCTCTCCCTCTGTCCTTCTGTCTGCTGGAGTGTGTGTGTGTGTGTGTAGGAGACGGTAGCTTTGATGTATGAAGGATCCTGTCTATCTGGTTGTCTGTCTGTCTCAAATCTTTCATGGTAGGTGAGTCAGCCTAATAAAAGGGAGATGAAGAAATACGCCAATAATAAACCTACGTCTTCCCCCTGCGACGTAAGACTACCGTCAGAGACGTAAGCATATACCGCAAGCGGCGTAATGATAAAGGCGCTAAGCACGAAGTCTTACCCATTTTCCTTCTCAGGATTTTTACGTTGACATTTTCTTTCTAACTCCAGGATACGCGGGGGAAGCTTTGATGCCGAGCAGCGCTGTACATACTAGGGAAACTAAGAGAGCCATAGGCCCGAGGTGGAGACTTGGAGTGCCTCTAGTGTGGTTCCTATTTACATACATTAAACTGACGCGAAACACCTCCTCGTATTTTAAACTGACGTGGGGCGTATCCTTGGCTGCCAAGTTGTCGTAGGACACATCCTTGTCCGTTAAACTGAAGTGGGTCATATCCTTGTCTGTTTAACAGACGTAGGATACTTCCCCGTTCGTTTAACTGACGTGGTTCATATCCCCGTCTGTTAAACTGACGTGGGATACATCCTCGTCCGTTGAACTGGCGTGAGACACACCCTCGTCCGTTAAACTGAAGTGGGTCACATACTTGTCAGTTTAACAGACGTAGGGTACTTCCTCGTCCTTTAACCTGACGTGGGACATGGCGGTCATGGCTACTCAAACCTTCCAAAATACTTTAACTCCTCCAGAGCTTCTCAGTTCCTCCAGAATCAGTGTGATAATACATGAAGAGTATTCTCCTTATATATACAAGTCGGCCGATAGGCCACAACCCATCTCACATAATCTAAGGAATCTTCTGACCCTTGTTCATTTAGTGCCTCCCAGGTCTCCGCCTTTTTGAGACAAATCGCCAAAGCGTCTGAAACAATTTGTCCAACTATAGTTCAGCTAATGCAACTGCATCATCTGTATATAGCAATGATGGCTTCTACTGTACGTTAAAGTCGGTCCACCGTTCCCTACAGGGACCCCTGTCTCTCCTGATGATGTCCCATTTAAAAAAAAAAAAAAAGATAATTTACGGAAATATTTAATAAAGCTTAGATGAAAATATTCGATGGCCTAATGGAGCCGAAATATCCATTAGCAAAAGCGCGCCAATTTAGTGACGGTGAGGTATATGGATACTGCACAGTTATCTTATTTTCATCGCAGTTCCGAGAATATTTTCGAACACTTTAGGCTCCTAAATAAGATACAGAACAGTCTTAAAACGACAGTATGATTCTGGACAGGGTCTTATACAAGTTCCTTATAAAAGTTTTGCTAATATTGAATCCCTATGAAATTTGAAGACAGTTTTCTTTTAGTTAAAACTAAAGATTCTGTTTGAAATGGAATCAGAAATAGTATTATCAAAGTAGTTAGAATACCGACATTGATTTTCTAAAGGAAATTGATTTCTTTTTTCCATGAAAATCACTGAATGACGTAAGGTCCGTTCTCTTACCATCATCCAACTTGGCTATATGCACATAGATAGGCATATGTCTCAATAAATCAATATTCAGTAATGTTTGATTACATCATTAGTTAATGTCATATAGACTGAGCAATATTCAGTAATGTCTGAGCTAATCATTACTCGGTAGCGTCATCTAGAATGATCAATATTCACTAATGTCGTCTGAGGAAAACAGTGGTCAGTAATGTTAAAGATAAAATGGTTTACATTAAAAAGAAAACGAAAGGTTAACTTTAAAGAAAATGGTAGTCTATTGAAAACGGAGGCCTGGCGACCCCTTTCCGTATTTATAAGAATTTGAAATTTTTTAATCTTCGAAATATTAACGAGATTAGATGGCTGAATATTTAAAGTCTCTACGCTTGACTATTAAAAAATGTCAGATAACGTAATATGGCTGAGTTTTACAGCAACTGGGAATTCAGGATAATGAAAGAAAATTTAAAATTGGTTGTAAATTGTCTCTTATAAAATTTCAGACAAAAACACATGTTTGATTTCAGGAGTCAAGTTGACTTTAAACTGAAGTAAATCGGAGGTTTAGCTTACGTAGGCTGAAACTTGTACCAGTTTAGGTATTCAGATGAGTTGTTAGTCGAAGGCAAGCGAATACGAAACCTCTGTGCAAAATTTACGCGGGTTTAACGAGCACCTGAGTCGAGGGGTTGTTTGAGGTCAATGGAAATTTCACATGACTATAACATGCAATGTTTTCCTCTGTAATAATCGAAGAGGTTGGAAATTACCGTTGGTTGGAGGAGTATTTTTGGTCAAGGGAAAATCTCTTTTGATGCGTTTACATGTTCCGAAACATTCTTGAAAATTACGGAATTGTATTTCTGTTGTGTAGTGAAATTGCTCGTAATTAAAGTAATTCTCAATGAGCTGTAGCGTGACCAGCTCTTAAAAAGAACAGGATACGTCTACCGAGATTTTCACATTACCTAAAATACGCAATATATTTCACACAAATGTCCAGACTGGCTCGCAGTTCCTGTGCACAAGAGACTTCCCACGAATGGAAATCTCTCTTTTTAACGTGGTACGACCAGGCGCTCCGGAATATTACAAAAACACGGAATTGCATCGAAGATTTCCAAGAGATGGCCATCAGATGGTCGTGAGGTTATTTACAGATAGATGCGGTAGTGGAGAGGCGGTGGTGAGAGTGTGAGTGTGTGTGTGTGTGTGTGAGAGAGTGAGCGAGTGTAAGGCTTGGTCACTCACCTCAATGGGAGGATGTTGGCTCGTCGCCTCTCCCCATCCAGGGATGTGTCGTCGATCTGGTCCACTCGCTTTGACCACATTTTCCGGCCACAGATGCCAGTCGACCCGTCGCCACAGTCACCAGGGCTTATCTCTACACCATAACGCTTGCCTCCGCAGCACCTACACTTAGCATGATTTTCCCCCACAGACTGCCCGCGCTTGGGGAGGGTCACGACTGCGCCCCAGTAAGACGGGTCAGCCTCTACTGACGGAGTGGATGACGCTGAGGTGGCGGTGGCGGCGGAGGTGGGCCCCCTTCCTGCGTCTCGGGTTTTGCTATACTGCCAAGTGGTGCTACAGCGAGGAACGCCTCGGGTGCGCGGAGGGGACTTCTCCGTTTAAATCCAGCGGTTGAAATCTGGAGGTACGGACGTGTGAGGGTGTGAGGAGGCGGCCTCCTCCTCCTCCAGCGGCTGGGGTACACACATCCAAGGTGGAGCTCAGCGGAGCACTGGCCCGCTACGGCTCCGTCCGCCAGCCAGCAGCCACCCCGCGCACACGGCCTACCCACAACCCCGCCACCACCACCACCACCACCACAGCTACCAAGCGCCTAACCATAAAACTCCCACGTCCACCACAACCAAAACCCTACCCTACCACAACCACCAGACCCTGCTACTCCCCCCCTCCCTCCCACCACACACACACTCCTTCCACAACCACCTATCACCACAAACACCTCCTCCACCCCCTCTACCACACTCCTACACGTGCACATAACCACCACTACCATCCCCTACCACACCTGACATCCAGCACAAGAACCACCACCAACATGACCTTAAAGGCGCCTACCGTCCATTCCCACCAACACCACCGCCTCTCTCTCTCTCTCTCTCTCTCCCAACTTTTCTGTTTTTTCTCCCCCACACACACTTGGTCTTCCAGCATTCCCCCGCTAAAAGCTTTCTGTAATGATATTTATCACGCGAATCAGCGAGGAATGGCGCTTTGCGGATTCACCTTCTTGTCTCTCTAGTCTTCGTAATTCTCGCCTCTTCTGTTTCTCTCATATCTCTCCTTCTTGATCATCTTTCCCCGTGTCTCTCTCTCTCTCTCTCTCTCTCTCTCCCTCATTAGGTCGAGAGCTTCGACACCACGCCAGGCTGGGAACGAGTGTCCACGCTCCAGAAGTCAATCTACTCACCGCCTCCCAAACCCCGCAATAAATAAATCTCTTCATTGGTTCAATATGTCGTACGAAATGTCGCTAATGTGTGTCGGAACTGGTGGCTAATGTGGTGTTATTCATACCCTTTCTCCCTTTTCTCTCTCACTCCCTCCCTCCCTCTCTCTCTCTCTCGATGACTGGGTAAATCATCTTCGACAACAGAGCATTTTACGATCGTCTGTCCCTACATCAGACAACCCATCACGAATCTCTGAAAGACCCCTTCATCATGGGCCGTCTGTCGCCCTGAATCTATCATCACGATTTGAAATGTAAACTACTCAACAAAGGAGGGGAATGCAAAGGAATTCAAGCACTATCAACAGATCCACTGGGTCCTGACGAGGCTATGTTGAAGTGGATGAGACCGCAAACCTTTACTTAAGTCTTGGGGTCTTCATTTGGCTTCGTGAAATCAGTATAACCTTCAGCCGCACTTCAGTTGCTGTTGAATGTTGCAACTCAATATTCAATAACCTGCCAAGCGTCCCCTAGCACATTCCTAGTCACGGTTTCCAGACCCATTCCTAGAAACGTGCACCTAATCGATTCCTAGCTACAGCAAGCTATTCTTAGTCCTAGCCCATTCCTAGTAAGCAGCGATCTATCAAATCATGGCTTACACTTAGCCTTAAGTAGCCCCTACCCAGCTAAAGGACGCTGCTCTGTCTTAGCTACAGACCCCTAGCTCATTCCTAGCCACAGACCAACATCGACTCCTGGCCAAATGCCCCATCTCACTCCTAGGCCCCCAGCTCACTCATACCCATAGGGCTCCAGCTCATCACGTGTCCCGTCTCTCGTTTACAGATGTCCGTCAGATCAACTCTGATCCGAGCCAGCGACGAGACCCACTCCCTATTGCGTCGGCGACTCAGAGCTTCAGAAGTACTGTACGTTAATAGAGCCAGATAAGAGACGACCTAATGGTCCACGAAGAGGTTATCTGCAGGAGGACAACAATGATGCCTCATATTCCTTATCTATACACTTAGATGGAAACAGGACAGTAGAGCAAGAGGCTCGTCAACACCCACCACTGCAGATGGGAGAGAGGACAGTGATGTAGAAGGATCCTGCCCCCACCCACCATTATAGATGAAGATGGAGACAGGATATTAAAGTAGACGACTCTTCTTCATCCACCTCTATAGATACTCAGGCAAAGGCCTTAAATGCTCATCCGTAGAGAAAATATGAGATGAATTACGTACGTGCAGATTACACTGATATTCTTGAGCAGGTTACCTAAAGACTTTACATTTGTTACTCATTGGTCATTAATATCACCGTGGCGTCTGTCTGTCTGTCTGTCTCGATGTGTTATAGATATACTGATAGTCTTCACTTTGGCTATATTTGGTGATAGCTTAACCTAGTGTCTCCATAACTCTGTTGGCGAGGAAAGCATCCCTTCCCCATTAACTTCACGCTTCTCATTTTTTGGTCAAAGTATTTCTAACTAACGTGAAAAAGTTAACTGTGAGTTATATCATCGAAATTATTCAGTAGTTTTTGGAAACTTCTGTGAAATCTTCTGGAGTCGCTGTCTTTTCGGAGGAATTACTTTTCAGTTCGCTCGAATCTCTCTCTACACAGGATTTATTTCTGAGTAATGGAATTAGTTTTGTTACCCTTTCTTGCATTAGTTCTGGTTTTCCCTAGTTCTTAAGAGAGTTTGCTGATCAGGAACGGAGAAAAGTAGTTTAAATGAGGGCTGACTAGAGCGTTGTTATGAGTCGGAATTATGTTTTCTTGTCTCGCAATTTAACACTTTTAGCTACGGAGCCTAACAATATCTTAATACAAGCAGTTATGCAATGACTTACGTATTTCCGATCACTGCTCCAAAGCTCTTCTCCTTCCCTGTATCTCAAACTCTCATTTACCAAGTATTTCATACTCGTATTTAATGTCTTTATTACCAAAACGCATTCATTTGCATATGTCTACACTTGAAGTTCGCTTTTTCATGCATCTCATCACTGAATCAATTTGTGAAAATCTCTTTCAGTCACTATACAATATTCTCCACGAACTTCCTTCTCATGTCACACTGAGTCAATCGGATGCTTCCTAATTTAAAACCACTCTTTGTTTACTGTCTCGGCCAATCCACTATGCAAGTGCATAATCTTGAATTATACTTCCTAATGTTTAACACTATGCTATAATGAATGATTTGCCATGTCAACCAGTAACAGCGTGGGACAGGCGCCCTACGCGAGACGCGTAACACATCGAGCACAGAAAGCGTATCTGTGTGTGTGTGTGTGTGTGTGTGTGGGTGTGGGTGTTGAACATATGGTATCTATGGGCGTGTGGGCGTGGCTCTGTTGGACATATGGCAGTGTTGGCCGTCTTCCCTACTCTTCGCCCCTCCCACACAGATATATATTCCCCCCCCCCCTCTCCCCACACACGCCTTCGCTCCTCCCCCCTCCTCT
>JAYMFT010016007.1:0-31382 GCA_038088735.1 Panulirus argus | reverse complement strand
TCTATATTTCAATTTGGGCCCGGCCTTGATGTGGACTTTTGTCCGTGACTGGAGCCTTCAACATAAAGAAAAAAAAAACATAAAAATAAAGTGAGTGCTTTGAAGGATTATTAAATGAATATTGTGATAGTGTTGCAGGTGTAGGGTGTTTGGGTCTGGGTGGTATGCGAAATGAGAGTCATGGAGAATTGTTTGGTGAAGAAAGAAGACATGGTGAAAGCTTTGCATAAAATGAAATACAGCAAGGCAATTAGAGTGGAAGGCATTGCTGTTGAATTCATTAAGAAAGAGGGTGAGTGTTGTTGATTGGTTGGTAAGGATATTCATTGTATGTATGGATCATGGTGAGGTGCCTGAGGATTGGTAGAATGTATGTATAATGCCACTGTATAAAGGCAAGGGGGATAAAGGTGAATATTCCAACTATGGAGGCATAAGTTTGCTGAGTATACCTGGTAAGTTGTATGGGAGAGTATTGATTGAGATGGTGAAGGCATGTCTGTACAGAGCACCAGACTGGGGAGGAGCAGTGAGATTTTAGAAGTGGTAGAGGATGTGTGGATCAGGTGTTTGCTTTAAGGAATGTGTGACAAATATTTGGAAAAACAGATGGATTTATATGTGGCATTTATGGATCTGGAGAAGGCATAAGATAGGGTTCATAGAGATGCATTGTGGAAGGTCTTAAAAATATATGGTGTGGGAAGTAAGCTGCTGGAAGCAGTGAGAAGTTTTTATCAAGGGTGTAAGGCATGTGTATGAGTAGGAAGAGAGCGGAGTGAATGGTTCCAAGTGGAGGTTGATCTGCAACAGGGGTGGATGATGTCACCCTGATTTTTTAATTTGTCTGTGAAAAGGGTGATGAGGGAGGTAAATGTCAGAATCTTGGAGAGAGGTGCAACTATGCAGTCTTTTGGGGATGAGAGGGCCTGGGAAGTGAATCAGTTGTTATTTCCTGGTGATACAACACTGATGGCTGATTTGAGAGAGAAACTGCAGAAGCTAGTGTCTAAGCTTGGAAGAGTGTATGAAAGGAGAAAGGTAAGAGTGAATGTGAGTAAAAGCAAGGCTATTAGGTTCAGCAGGGTTGAGGGATAAGTTAGTTGGGATGTGAGCTTGAATAGGAAAAAATTGGAGGAAATGAAGTGTTTAAGATATCTGGGAGTGGACTTGGCAGTAAATGGAACCATGGAAGTAGAAGTAAGTCATAGGTTGAGGGAGGGATTGTAGGTTCTAGGAGTGATGAAGAATGTGTGGAAAGAGAGAACCTTATTTCTGAGAGCAAAAATGGATATGTTTGAAGGAATATTAGTTCCAACTAAATTATATGGTTGTGAAGCATGGGGTATAGATAGGGTTGTATGGAGGAGGGTGGATGTGTTAGAAATGAAATGTTTAAGGACAATATGTAGTTGGTTTGAGGTGGTTTGACTGAGTAAGTAATGAATGTGTGGTAATAAAGACTATGGTTGAGTGAGCAGAAGAGGGTGTGTTGAAATGGTTTGGACATATGGAGAGAATGAGTGAGGAAAGGTTGACAAAGAGGATATATGTGTCAAGACTGGAGGGAATAAGGGTAAGCAGGAGACCAAATTGGAGATGGAAGGATGGAGTGAAAATGATTTTGAGCAATCAGAGCCTGAACATGCAGGAGGATGAAAGGCGTACATGGAATAGAGGGAACTGGAACAATGTGGTATACTGGGGTTAATGTGCAATGTGCCGTCAGTGGACAGAACCAGGACATGTGAAATGTCCAGGGAAAACCATTGGAAGGTCTGTTGGGTCTGGATGTTGATAGGGAGCTGGGGTTTACATGCATTACGCGTGACAGAGAATGAGTGTGAGTGGATGTGGCCTTTCTCCATCTGTTTCCTGGCGTTACTTCACCGATGCAGGGGGTGGTGATCAGGTGTGGGGGAGGAGAAGAGAATGTATGTGTTATCTTTTTTCTTTTCCTTCATGCATTTGTGCTGTTTCCTGTGGGGCAGGGTGGCATTAGAAATGTATGAAGTTGACCAATTATTGATATATATGTGTATGTAAATATATGTGTAAGTATGTGTGTATATGTATGCTTATGTGAGTGGATGTGTCCTACTTTGTTTGTTTCCTAGCATTACCTTGCTATCACGGGTAACAGCAATCAAGTATGAAAAAAAGAAACACACACAGACACACACACACACACACACACACACACACACACACACCTCTACCCTTCATTAGTCTGTTAAGGGACCCAATGACTCTCCTATGTTGTACTGCACTTTCTCGTATCTCTCCTGTGTTGTACTGCACTCTCTCATATCTCTCCTTTCATATCACCAAACTTCCCCAAGATTGCTCTTAAATACTTAAATTCTCTAACCACTTCCAGTCTTTCTTCCCACATATCTATAACACAGTTTAGTACACTTCCTTTTTTCACCCTACTTGGTTTTGCAAATTTTATATTTTCACTCTTTTTTCCTTTCAAACACCATTACCTTACTTTTGCTCGTATTTACCTTCAATCGCCTGTGCTTACACACGTCATTAAAACACTTACAACATTCTGCAACTCCTCTTCACTCTAAGCAAACAACACAATATTGTCTGCAAACAAGCTTTGTCACTAGCTACCATACCTCACAGCCATACCCCATCTCAACCCCCTTTCCCTATAATTGCTTTCACCTCTGTTATCTCTCCATCCATTTATATGTAAAAAAAGTCTTAGTGATCTAGATCACATAGCCCTGCTCACACCCTCATATATACCAAAACTTTCTCACAGTTTAATGCCTTCCAACAGCTGTCTTCCTACCCCATATATCTTGAACACATCCTATAAAGCATTCCACTTGACTGTCATATGGTTTCTCCAGATCCAAAAAAGCTGCATACAGCTTCTTAACTTTTGCTGGATACTTTTCCTTAGTCATTTTCACTACAAAAATATGATCCACAAGTCCCCTACCTTTCTTGCAATCCCCATGCTCCTCACCTATTCTCCATTCAATCACTCCCATCACTCTATCAATCAACATTCTTGCATATACTTTTCCTAGTATACTTAATAGACTTATTCCTCTATAATTATAACCTACATCCTTAGCACCTTTTCCTTTGAATAAAAGAACAATAATAGCTGTCACCCAATCCACAGGCACAACCTTTTGATTCCATGGTAAATTACTTATCAAATGCATTCATTATATCACACTCCAGGTGCCTCTCCTATCTTCATCCTCATTATTACCCTTTTTACCTCCCTTCTTGCTCTAGGCCACTACATTTGTATCCTTTTTCTTCCATTCTCCAAACTCATTCATGTAACATCTACACCTAACCTTCTCCCACATTCATCAGCTCTCTAAAATACTCTTTCCATCTTCCTTTCACTTCCTCCTTTTAAATTAGCAACTCCCCGTCTTTACTTGTAATATTAACATGCCCACACTTACATCCACCTCTTTCCCTTTTCACCTCCTTCCAGTACAATGTCTTATTTTCCTTAAACTTTTCACTCAACTTTCCTCCATAATCTTTATCTTCTCCTTTACTTTCCTGTAGCAGCTTCTTAACATTCTGCTTACACACCTTACATTCTTCCTCCTCCATTGCATAATTTCCACTGGTACATTCCTTTTCAACAGCCTACCATATAACTTTTTTCTCTTCCACAGCATTTCTAATCTCATTTGTCCACTATGCATTTCCCTTTTCATTATATCTCACAACCTTGTATCCAACTTCGAATTTTCCATCCCGTAACAGTCTTTCTCGAAACAATTTAAACATCTCCTTCGCACATTATTGCATTCCTACATTTACTTCACCTCCATCTAAACTTTTGGTCACCTTTCTTGCATGCTCTTCCATGCATTCTTTCTGTTTCATCTTCTTTCTTGCCAACAACTTTATCTCTCCATTTTTCATTACACCATACCTCTACTTCTCCCTGATCCTCACCCCACAAGAACTGCAATATGGTGTGTCTCCAAAAAAGTCATCTCACAACTCTAGCATCCAGAACAGCCTTTCTCAATCTTTCGTCCACTGCCACATAGTCAGTCATGCCCATTTGTTCTTCTCTTCCATCATTTCTCATCCATGTATACCTGTGGATCATTTTGTGCAGTAATAAACCCTTCTCAGCACAGACAGCCACAAGATAATTTTCATTCACATTTACTCCGGGCACTCCCCATTTACCAACCATTTTGCCAATTTCATTACATCCCACCTTTGCACTTATGTTACCCATTACAACCACCTTTCTCTCCTTCTCAAAGCTATCTATGCAGTCATTCAAAATTCTCCAGAAACTTTTAATTTCATCCTTACCTCAAACACTTTATATTCATTGCACTTATACACATACCCATGCGTACTTCAAAATTCCAGTCTTTCCTTTAGCCTACACTATTCTTGATCCATTCCATCCATGTTCTGTAACACCCTTCCATACTCTCAGTATTAACACAATTGCACATCCTTCTTTCCCTCTTCCCTGATAATTTTCATTCATTCCCATCCCTACTACTTCTCTTTCCACGCCTTCCCTCATCTTTCATCTATTTTTTTCCATTTACACTCCATACATGCTGCCCAAGGATATGGGTTTCCCCAATCCCCATTGCATCCAAGCTATAACTTTTAAATTTCTATACAAGCTCTCTCCTTTTACTTTGACCAGTCATCCTACTTACATTCACAACCATCACCTTCAATTACTCATCCCTTTTACTCCTCAGCATAACTGGTAGACTCAAGTGCTGCTTCTTAGCCTTTTGTGCCTCGCCCTTGATATTTTTCTGAAATATTTATTAGTAAGTAAAATGGGTTGAGGGAAGAGTGTAGACAGTGTCCCAACTGTTGTGTTATAATTGGTTTGGAGGTGTTAGATGCCACTCTGAAACATTTCTATTATGTATTCTAAAGTGAATTGCACCTTCACTTTGCAATTTTGGGGGGCAGAAAATGTGCTGCTTCTATTCAGGTAGATACAGTATATATTTACCTGAAAACTTGTAGATTTAGTGCAACTATAGACTTTTTGGAGTTTATCTATTCATTAGCAAG
The DNA here is from genome assembly GCA_038088735.1 of Panulirus argus. Classification (NCBI taxonomy): domain Eukaryota; kingdom Metazoa; phylum Arthropoda; class Malacostraca; order Decapoda; family Palinuridae; genus Panulirus; species Panulirus argus. The sequence goes on along the minus strand of JAYMFT010016007.1, from coordinate 26,312 downwards.
TTTTTGTTGCTACCATCCCCGTGGGTATTTTTATGATATGAATTAATTCAGATAATTCTAATTGGTGAGTTTGAATAAATTCAGAACATTTAATATTTTATAAATGCCATCATTGTAGCAATAAATGCTCAAAAATTTAAAGAGTGCTTTAAACCAAAGACTTTGCAGCAGTTTCAATAAGGACAAATCACTCAACAGTGTGCAGCATGGCACGACCACCAGTTGTTGAGATATCTTGACAGTGCACATGAATGTGTTAGTTAGAGCTGTTAAATGAAACACAGCTGTACTTTTGAGTTTCTCATGCTTGGTAGACATTTGATTATAGATTAATTTTGAAATGTTTACAAGGTTGGAGATGTTCGAATGATGGTGATCAGTTCTTCCCCAAGTGAGGACCATTCATACACCTCAGTGGATGGAGATGAGGACTATCCTGCTCCGCAGGGACCGTTGCAGTCTGTGTCTAGTTCCTCTGCTTCTCATTCTCATCCCTCACCACCCAAGAAAGCCAACCATTCTCCAACCTCAAGTGTGGATGAGGCATTCTCTGATGACTCATATGATAGTGATGTTACTAGGTTAGTCTAGATTAGTGTTTATCTTAGTCACAGAATTCATAATAAACTAATGTAAAGGACCAGAATTGACTTAGCATTTAAACATTACTTTTTTCTGCTTAAATTTGTGCATAAGATTGATTTAGCTAATATTGATTTCTTAATTTTATGGCATCTTAATGAGCTCTCTAGACACCTCTGCTAATTTGTCATTTGATTATGTACACGAAATAGTAGTTATATTCAGTTAATTATACTAACTAATGCATGAATAAATGAAAGACCAGTGATTGAACTCAGAGTTACCTTACCCAGATAGTGTACAGTATGGTCTATCTAGTACTTTTATCAGGGAAGAGCATTCATAATTTTTGCAAACATTTCAGTTACTAAGTATAGATATGTTCAGTGATCTAAATTGTTTGAAATATAATTCTTTGTGCAGTAAAAGAGTAGAGCTCCATGATATATGGAGATGTTTTACCCTTTTTATGCAAAATTATATGTGCTTCAATTGATGTGTGTATATTAAAGAACAAAGCCAATTTCCCCAGGTAATGTGGAATACATTTATTAATGACAGTCTGCTTATCATGCCCAACAGTGAAACTTCCCAAGCTGATATGCGTCAGTTGGTGGAGGGTGCAGATGCACTGCTTAATTTAGCAGCTGTAGCCACATCTCTTGCATCTCAGCGCAGTGTTGGTGGAGGCTCACTACCTCCTCCTAGTCAGAATCACCGTCATGATTCTTCCTCTAACCAGCGCTCTCACAGACCACACAATTCATCTTCCTCTCGTCTTGGTAAAGTGCACATTCTTAAGTCAACACCAACCAGGTCATCACCATCAAAGATTAGCCACAGTGGTAGTAAGAACAAAACTGAGCTACCCAACAACAACAATAATACAATTGTCAATAACAACAATAAGATGCTGAAGGTGAGACGATTTGGTGGAGCTCAAGGTCGTGGTTCACTTAGGCATCACCTTCCATCCTCACACTAGGAAAGTGTTTGAGTATTCTATTCAAATGACCAAAATAGTTGTGGTTGTTCATGCAGACAAACATTAGTTGTAACTCGCTTAGTCATGGTTGATATTCAGAAAGTTATGAAATAATTTTTGTGCACAGCAAAAAGACCTAAAAGGTCTGAAATGAAACTTAAAAGTGACTAATAAGTATGCAAAGTTCTGCAGTGAATCTTATGCCAGGTAGTGGTTGAAGTTGATATGTTTTTGTACATTTTTCGTAAAATCTCTTTGTAAAGATATCATAGTTACTTAAGGTGCATAAGAAACACTTGCAGTCAAAGTTGTTAGCATTGTAGATATTTTTCTATTGTTATTTGGCTTTCCTTCTTGCTCTGTTGATCTACATAATGAAGCATTAAAGCTTGGCATTGTGTCAGCTCCTTAGTGCTTTGTTCAATCATTCATCCAGGACAATTTATACTGTGATTTGGTACTGAAGTTTTCTTTCTCCCATGCCATCTTTTAAATGGTACAGTTATTCCTACAAATGTATTTGTAGCAATCCAAAATTTCTTTGATTAACTTCTGGACTGCAGAGCCAATAGACTTAAGATAGCAATAATTTATGTTTACAATGTTTATAAACACACATGAATCACTTTGCACTAGTCTTCTCTGATTTCCTTCTGACCTGAATGGAAATTTACTTTGCATATGCAATAATTATGGCTTGTGTATGCACTACATGCATTATTAAAGAGCAATACTGTTTATACACTAGCAGATGTGTTATTTTATAAATTGTTTAAATATACTTGGTATAAACCTGTAATATATATCCATAAATGCTTTATTGTACATATGTAAGCTGTAAAATGAAATTTAGAATATATTTGTTCATGTTTGATATGTAAATGTTCTCCTAGTTTCAGAAGTTATGAATTTAACTACTTGGCCTGATTGATCTCACAGATAAGCATAAATTTTAAGGAAGGGATCATGAAATCACATATTGCATTAAAAGTTTCTAATCAGTAAGTTCTTTTTCATCACCTCTTTTGATACACAGGTGATGTAAATCCATAAAACATTCTGTTAAGGATAATAAATAAATGAAACTTTTTTTGATAAACAATATTTATGCTTTTTACCAAAGCTTGTGTGACTGCAGTTGATAGATGTTTATATTCTTTAACTTTTAAAAATTATTTTTTCATTAGTACTCTCCTATCACTCTGCAATGTTTAAAGAGAACCATAAGGAGATGACTGGAGGACCTGGTTTCTGAACTTATATGTATAAATGTTTATATATTATATTATTATACTTGTATATTACCTATAGTACTATCATGAGGGTATCAGGCCTGGTAGTTTACTGTTAAGTCCACCTGTGTCTTCCTTAAAATGTCAAATATATAATTAAGTATATAACATGTATTTACATTTATCATTGGTTACAAGTGAATGGGATTTTATTTGTGAGGAGTTCTTCTGTTTTGTACTGTATATGTGATTAATATGAAAATAGCTCTATTTCTATTGGAAATGCAAGGTCAAGGTGTAATGATGGTGGTCAGTCATTATTTAGGTGATACTTATCAAGAATATGAATGTGATCAGGAATTGTCACCACTTTGAGGTTAGGTATGTACAGAATTTTGAAATCAAGAGATTGTACTGTGTGTTGGATGAGTACATTGGAGTTCAAAAAAGAAGAACTATTCACCTTTGTAATTTATGATGAAATTTATTTTGATCACAGATGGGTCCATTACATAAAGTTTCCCATAATGAGTTTCCTACAAGTGTGCCAAAGGAATCATATTTTTTGTAATTTCTTCAGTTTAAAAAGCACACATGTCAAATGTGCCAAATAAGGGTGACAAAATAGTAGAAGCCATCTTCAGGCTGTAGCATGTTATGTTTGCTACACAGATAGCTTTTATGGAAATTAGAATGATTTTGTAGAATTCTAGGGAGTACATCTAGTTATGAATGCACAAGTTGGGTCATGCATTGAATTTATGAATATTATCTGTAAAATTGTCTTGCAGCAGAAGTTTTAGTTAGCATCAGTCACTTGGTACCTCATCCAAAAGAAGAGATTAACCAGGTATTAAAAGCTTGTTTCACATATTTTACATGGTCCCCAGCCTGGAAATTCAACAGTACTCTCAGAAGTCAACAACAGGCATATTATGTCATTGATTTCTCAATCTGTATTCTTTACCTTTCTCATTTGTAGATCAGTTTTTGGTAATCCAGTTCTTATGCCTGAAGTCTGGTGTTAACATAGGCTTCAGTTACATTTTGTTCCCTCTTTCCCATCTAGCTTATATTTATTTTTCTTCTAGAATAATTCATTTTAACTATGAACTTTGTCTCTTTCAGTTGTAATGTTTTATAGTTTGGTTTAATGATATGGTCAAGTTGAACTGTCCATGGTATGACATTGCTCACATTCTCTACTGAGGTTATTTGATTGATTGATGAATACATTTTAAATTTTTTTCCGCACTGTTTATGATTGGCTTTTTTATACATTTTTCTATCTACAAGTGAGTTTATCAGTGTGCTCAAGACCTCATGGTTTAGAAAAGTGTCTTATGAATTATTGTCAAGTACTAAAAGTAGATTATCTGCCATAGATGATATTCTTGAAATTACATTACTGCAGTTGGGTAAAAAAACTACAGATCTGGTTAGTTAATCTGGGAACTTGCAACTGTACTGAATAAGGTTAAATTTTCCTTCACAGAGTCAGAGATCTTGTTGAGAAGGATGTTATAGGCAAAACTAGGGAGGTTTTAAGCTAACCGCTATAAAACTTAGGGTTACCTTTCTAGTTATCATGAATGTGGTGTTTGGGTTGTTTTATTGTGTAGCTCTGTTTCACTTCTAACTGATGAATGGTGTTCACTTGTTGGAATTGTGCTTCTCATTACTTTTTAAGAAATAGAACTGTGGAGTTTCCATTCTGCTGCTGTATATTTAACCAATAACAAAACTGACTGATGATAATCTAAAATTCATAATGATGTCAAACCTGAATTTTGTATAAATAAGTATACTTGTCTTTCTTCAAAACTTTCTGGGGTCATTATCATTCATTTCATGAATTGTTGTCCTTTAAATCACAAGTTAAAAAGGTATCTTTATTTTAGAAAACTTTCATAAGGGTATAAAAGTATTTAAAAAAACATAATTCATGTGACTGAAAGTTGAATGTAAAAGTTTAAGTATTTTATCACTTTATGATTTAAGGTTAAACTGAGACAGTGTGCCTTAGTAAGTTGGTTTGTTCCCATGCCCCTGGTAATGACAGTGGCAAAGCTGAAAATGAGAATTAGTGTACATGATCAAAATTTCACTAGTGTACTGGGTCTGGCATTATTCTGTCTGAGGATGTCAAGGCCTGTAGCCATTTCAGCATAGCCTTCTCATTCATCTGTAATACATTGTTTCCTGATATATGCATTAAGTTTTGCAGGTAATCAAATAGTTGTCCAGTTACCCATGTCAGAAACAATAACCATAGAGTAGTTGCCTCCATTGAGCTTATCAATGAGGGCCACTGCTTGAGTGCCATCACTGTTTATGCAGCTGACACCATTAACATACACTTCAGGTTTAACTGCCTTTCAAAGACTTCAGAACTTGTTCCTGTGGGAGTATCTTTGTTTCCATAGGCAGAGCCAGATAAACTGCCTGGTTTTATGGGTGATGCTGAACTTGAGGTAGTAATTAAGGGTTTATTGCTACCCACGTAGTGGTGTTCATGGTCTTAGTGGAGTTATCTAATACCATAAAAAAACATCCACCTCCTAGAAATGGTGAAATCATGTAAATATGATGGATGGTCCTGAAAGTCATGAAAGTGAATATTGTAGACATTAGAGACTAACCTAAGTCTACTGGTTAAATCCTTCTCCTCTCATGTACTGAATTTGTCCACATCACCTTTCTTATTCAAGCACTGAATTTGTCCTCATAATTGTTTAACAGGCAAGGCCTTGAATTTTCACCACTTAATACAACATGAATTGAGTATCTCTTGCAGTACTCACTACTTTGAGTGAGGATAATAACATGCTTTAAGAGTTGATCTTTGAATATAAAACTGACACTTCCAATATCAGCCCATGGTTCATCACTTTGTGTTTACTGGACTTAGTTTTCCTCTTCCTTCCTTGACTTGGCACTTCAGCATCTTCTCTGAGATAGGATTTAACATATGAAATGCCCCTCACTCTTGCTTGGTTCACTATAAAAGTAAGTTCAGCATTTGTTAACTTGAAATATGTTAACACAATGTTTAGCTAAGTTTGGAACCCAGAGATCTTGAGAGAGACTCTGAATAGATTTTTCAGTGTATTATCCAGGAAAAGTGAGGTGCATTATCTTGCGAGAAGACTAAGTTTTCACATGGAGGTATAATATGATTAATCAGATGGGACTCCTCTTTCAGGGAAATAACGCTGTTTTGAAGGACATTAATAATTCTAAACATCCACTATGAAAGAGAAATTGTCTTGTGTAAGAATCTCCCTGACACTATCATTCAGAGATACTGAACTTGAGTATTTGTTTAAGTTGTTAGTTCTGATGGTGACCAGTGCAGTGCATTTTGAATTGGGATATTTCTTTAGTGAAATAGATATTGGGTTTTCATCACAGTCTTTTTTTTCTGCCTCCATGTGTAAATACATCATATTTGGTGCCCTTAAATTCCTGATCTTGACTGTCTTGTAGATTGAATGTAATACAGCTGATTAGATTAAACACCAGTAGTGAGATGGTGACGGTTGTAAAAAACAGGGTTTTGCAGTTAATATTGAATCTCCTCCCAACAGTTCAGTTCCAATACACTTACTTATTGGTACTGGTAATTGATCTGCTTGTCTTCAAAAATTATTTTACAAATCTAATTTTTTGGTGCATCATGATTGCTACTCACAGATATTTAGAATTTTGGTTAATATTACAGATTTTTTATGGATGAAGTTCATATCCACTATTTTTAAGTATCAAATTTGTGGTTGTCAGAAATTTTGGTAAACAAGTTTGACAGACATCATTACAACCATATCTACTAAGGTGTCTGTTATCATCTTTAAACGAGATCGCACAAACAAGTTATTTTTTTATACAACTTATGAACATGATTGACTTTTTTTGTATTTATATGGGATATTTGCTAGGATATTACTCATTGGTATGTGGGGCTTGTCTATGGATGGTAATTGCTGGTTTCATTACATACACAGCAACTAGAGAGTGGAAGTCTGCAAATGAGGCCATTTTTCATTTGTTCCTGATGCTACCCTGCTAAGGCAGGAAAAGCTGTTAGGTACATAAAAAGATTGCAGAATGTTTTGTATCGTGCTCATATCCTGTGTTTATAGACTTCATATTTGTGAATATCTGAAATGTGGATAAACATATGTACTCTACATCAGTCCAACTGTATCTGCTGAGATGTCTTTCAGCTTCTTAGCTCTGCATGTCAAGTTCCATGGACTCTTAAAGGTAAGCTTTAATTGCTTTGTTGTCATCTAGAAACTTTAGTTTTGGAATTAAATGACTGTCGCCCTTAATTCTCCATCCTCTTGGAAGGAGAATGACCTCTATACAAAGCTTTCTTTAAAACAGTTCTTTCCAACATGTTGAAGGGTTATTATTCTCAAGACTCCCTCATTTTTTTGTTGGGTTAATATACTCAAGTGGAGAGTGCTTTGCTTGGTGACTGGCAAGCCATGGTAGGGGATAATGTTGTAGGAGAGGAAAGATGAAGAGTTTTGCTTTGCTTCGTGAAAGAGACACAAGTGTCATTTGGTTGTTTCGTAGGATCTGGCGAGAAATGTTTTCATTGAACCCTTGGTGGTGGACAGAGGAGCCTGTTGTGAGAATGACCATCCTGTCAGAATGGAGGGAACAGTTTTTCTCAAAACAAGTCATCTCGTTTCTTTATAAGCGATGAATTATATAATGTTCCCAATTGGATTTCTGGAGGGTTGTGTTTTTGTCCTGAACAGTTTTTTCCAGGACAGTTATATTTATTCTGTCATGGCTACTCTTATTCCTAGTTAGGTTGATTGTATTCTTTGAGTGAGGGTGAATCTAAGGGCAAACCCAATGTTACCTACCTTGTTATTGGAATTGACTCATTAATCACCATGTAAAAGTACATTAGTTCATTACAGGGTTTCATCCTGTTACTAGTTTTACTTTTGTTACTCTTGTCAGTTACCCATAAGATCATATTTTGGCTCTTTGTTGATGTTTAGTTGTGTTCTTCTTTATCAGGTTTACCTCTGAAAGCAAGCTTCTCTCTACTTATTTATGTTTCCATATTTAGTGAATTGTGCTGAAATTAATGTTGTACCGTAGACTGACTAACTTTCATCCCATCAATAATTGAGAAACCTAAATAGTTCACAAGATTTTTATGTGCTAACTGTGAAATGATATAATTTACAAGTCACTCATTTAGCTGGGCACCAAAAAAGGTGTCTAGTGGTCTTGTTCTTATACTTAAAGCTTGTTCAAATGAAAGTGAACTTGAGGCATGGGGATATGATTCTGTAATATGGTGATTGAAGCTGATGTATTTTCAGAACAGCCAGCATGCATAACTCTTAAGGTGAATTTTTTAGTACAGCCACATAGTTTCATTTGTGGAATGTGGGGAAATGCGAAATGAGCAAAGTTTTAGGGGTAATTCTGTGTTAACCATCCTCTGTCAAGAGGGCATCCTTTTTCATTAAGAAAAGCCAGTGTTCAGGATATCCAGTACACCAGCTTTTCTCTGTAAATCAACAGTTAAGTTGACTATTTATGTATGTATGTGTCAAAGGAAACTTCTCAGATATATTGAGAAGTGTGTTTCACTGAGGATAACCATAGAAATATGAAACTGAAGTTGAAAACTGGAAAATATTTCTATTATTATTAAAGTACATCATTGTGATGTGTGCTTATATGTTATTGAGATAGGCTGAGAGTGAACAATTGCTCAGCTTGTCCAGAAAAGGTAATAAATGTTATTTTTTTCATAAAACACATTTGATTGTTTGTAGTGAAGACCTAATAAGTAAATTTATAAGTAATTTTTTATTAAGTTCAGTCCACCTAACAGATATACTATTAAAGAATGAAAACCAGCTTTACTCTGTGGCATTGGGTAGATTTTATTTTTTTAAATGTCTTTTTCACAGTATTTAATATTTGTAGTAAATATTGATATGTATCTGTTACTATCAGACATATTAGTTTTTATAGAGCCTAGTTCAACACTGGGAGCTTACTACAGTCAATATCCTTGTTTTTAAGACATGATGATATCAGTCTCAATTCACAAACATTGATTTGGATGGAGAGATTTTGCCACACACATTGGAGCTATTAGTTCAGGGTGAACTACAGCGAATTCCTTATGCAATTATAAGTTGGTATAATTATATAACCCCAGGACCCCTCTTACAGGGCTCCTGCAGTTTCATGGCTGTGCTATAATCAGTAGCAGAGATATGATAGACTCCTTTTGTACACTGACAGTGATACAACCTTGCTGAAAGTGTCTTTCCACTCATGGTGTAAATACATGTAGGAGGAGTCAGATAAAGCCCCTCCAATCACACACATGCATATTTGTGTATTCATGATTAACCCTAGGATCCCTTTTGGAAAGGGTCCTGTTGTTACACCAGGATCCATTCTACTGGGGCTCTTATAGCTTTAGGACAACTCCACACTCAATAGTCAGGGATAGGATGGGCATCTTTGAAGCAAGAAGTTCTTGAGACAAAATTAAGCTAATTTTTTATCAACTTAAAATGATAGAGCTGTGCCAAGGGTGACTTCATTCTTGATGTAACCCCAAACAGGCAGATTCCTGTAACCCCTGCACTTGTACATTTTTTTTCATACATATTCGCCGTTTCCTGTGTTAGTGAGGTAGCGTTAAGAACAGAGGACTGAGCCTTAGAGGAAAAATCCTCACTTGGCCCCCTACTCTGTTTCTTCTTTTGGAAAAGTGAAAACAGGAGGGGAGGATTTCCAGCCCCCCTGCTCCCACCCCTTTTAATCACCTTTTACGACACACAGGGAATACGTGGGAAGTATTCTTTCTCTCCTATCCCCAGGGATACATATGTTTTATTTTACTTTGTTATATGTAATTATCACAGGACCCCTTTTCCAGGGGCTCCTACAGCATCAAGGCAGCATTGCACTCAGTAGCAGGGACAGCATGGATTCCTTTGAAGCATAAAGTTCTTTGATGAAACTGTACTCTCATTAACTGATAGCATCACCAATTGCGACTTTTCACTTGCTTTGTAACTTTGGGCAGAATGAGTCCATCTTTAGCTCTCATGAGTACTGTACCAAAACAACAAGCCCTTATTCACAACCAGGATTCACAGACATAAAAATGGTTTCATTAGCTGCTTAATATACCTGGTTTGGTCCATATATAGCATCTCGCCTCCTGTATCCCTTTTTGCTCCAGTTCAGTCTATCCCATGCATACCTCTTACCTTCTTGCATGTTCACGTCACGAGTCCTTAAAACCTTATTCACTCCATCCTTCTATCTCCAATTCAGTCTCCAACTTCTTATTCCTTCCACTTCTGACAGATGCATCTTCTACTTGTATGTCAGCCTCTCCTCACTCATTTTCTCCATATGTCCAAACCATTTCAGTAGACCATCTTCAGCTCTCCCAGTCACACTCTTTGTATTACCACACCTTCCTCTAACCCCTTAATTTCTAACTTGGTCAACCCTGCTCACACCACATATTTTCAAACATATGATTTAAGAAGTTGTATGATAGCAGAGAATATTCAAGAGTTGGGGCCCTGTGATTGTAAAATTATCATCCTTGTACAGGACAAATTGGTAATCTCACACACACACACACACACACACACACCTACCTCCCTCCCTCCCTCAGGATTGGTCACCACACTTAAAGAACTCAGAGAAGGTCCAGAGGAAGGTAACAAAGATGGCACCATAATGAAGAGAGCTAAGCTACAGGGAAAGGCTGTAGGCTTTAAAGTTACTCACCTTAGAAGAGAGAAGACTGAGGGGTGACCTGATCACACCCTTGTTTGTTTTTAAAAAAGATTGACCAAGCGGGTAGTGGACAGTACTTTGAGAAATGTATCAATTGAGCTACCAGAGGACATAACATGAAATTAAGTAATAGACTTGTAAATAAGCATAGAAAAATACTTTTATAGTATAAGAGTGGTGGATGAATGGTAGAGACTGATTGAAAACATGGTTGAGCAGACAGCATTGCATAAATTCAAGAAGTTGTATGATAGTACAAAATGTTTAAGAGATGAGGCCTCATGAGTGTAAAACTCCCTCCCTGTACAGTGCAAATATGTAATTACATACACACACACACACAAGTAAAACTTTCTCTTCTTAATACACACACATTACTCACACACACACATACACACTTGGCTTAGGCTTGGATGTGTGTATGTGTGTGTGTACATATACCATGGAATGGAGGAGAGGGAGGGAACCTGATAACAGCCATCAAGCTTCTAATCAGCTGGATGATTCTGACTGGAAGCAATTCTCCAAGAGATTCAGCACCAGAATAACTAGAGGCCTTAACAAAGACCTGGGTAAAAAAGGCTCTTAAGAAGGATGTTAAGAAGTACTAGTTCAGAGTTAGGACTGTGAATAGCTGGAATAAACTAACCAATGAGACAGTGAATGCTGGCAGTTAACAGAGGTTTAAAAGGCTACTTGATGGCATAAAACATTCAAGAGATGGGGCTCCGTTAGTGTAACTCTCTCCACATGCTATACAAATAAGCAGTTATTCACACATAAGGTCCAGAGAAGGGCTACAAAGATGGTACCATAATTAAGAAAGCTAAGTTACAGGGAAAGGATAGATGCTTCAAATTGCTTACCTTGGAAGAGAGAAGAGGGAGGGGTGATCTGCTCCCAACCTTTTAAGATTTTAAGATCGATTGATGATGTGGACAGTGATCAGTTCTTTGACAGATGTACGGATAAAGTGATTAGAGGACATAACATGAGATTAAGCAAGAAACTTGTTAAAAAGATGGAAAGAGGTGCTTTACTTTTATAGCATAAGAAAAGAGTGGCTGATGAATGGAAGATGATGACAGGACATGATTACTGCTTACAGTATATTTAAACTTGAGAAATTATATGTTATCAGAGATTGTTCAAGGATGAGGCCCCAGAAGTGTAAAACTCCCTCCTACTGCAGTACAAATAGGTAATTACACACACACACACACACACACACTTGGCTGGAATATGAGGGAAACTGCTTCAATTGATTGAAGATTGAAGATTACCTCAGTTGGTAGGCAGCCAACGACCAAGGAGGTATATTACTAGTACAACCCACCTGGGTATCTGGAGTGACATCTGTTTAGTGATCCAGCACTATAGTGGCTGTCAAGTTGCACTCCTCTGACCCAGGTAGCTGTCTTTTCTTTCTGCCTGACTAACATGTGGACTACTGGCATTCTGTCCACAAACATACAATCTCTCCTTATCACATGTTACACTTGACAACACTTAACTCACACAGGTCACTCTTCGTAACTCTAGATATTCGTGCGGTGAGCACTATGCGCTAGCACTGCCTTTTGGCAAAACTGTAGGAGGAGTAGATAAAAGTAGTAGGCAGGAACATTTATGCAGGATTATTAGATATAAACAATAGGTAGAAGTAGTAGGTAGGAGCATTAGATAGAAGTAGTCATTAGGAACATTAGGTAGGCACCTCTGCAAACACTGTGCTAGACTTATCCTCTACCAATGGCCTGTTAAGGGTAAGGCACTAAAGGCTAAGAAGCAGCACTGGAGTTCTTAAGTTATGGAGACAGTTGCCGTGGCCACTATTTTGAGGGAGTTCCAGTTGGAACAGGCATCAGAGATATAGATAGATAGAAAGAAAAAGAGGGTGCATTTCTAAGGAGCCTTCACCAAATGGGTGAAAGAGATCATGGGAATGCCACAGGGTTCTCATCTGGTATCATTAGTCTTCTTGATCATTGCAAATGACTTACTTGAATATGTTTGCCAATGATTCAAAGGTTATGAGGGCAATGAAAAGTGAGGAAGATTGAATCAACTTATGAAGGACCTAAGTACATTCCAAAGTTGTTCTGCTACATAGTGGATGTAAAGTGATGAGGTTGGGAGAAAGTACAGGGCCTCAGTATGATTACAGTGATATGTCTTTAATATGGTGATCTATGGTTCAGAGACACTTATGGTCTGGATAAATAACAGACTTTGGCCAAGTTCAGCAAAATTTCTTTGGTTCAGAAATTTCCTGGTATCTTTAAACTCCAAATAGCACCAAATAGCAACAAATACCACTGAAATTTAAGAGGATTGCATTAGAGTTTTTGAAATAATCCTGTAATACTTCAGAAGACCTAGTCAACAAATGAAATTAACTTTTATATTAACAAACTGTTGCTTTGCTGTGTTTTTTATTTATGAATTTGAGACATGATATAACCTAGCGCTGCAATGCCATACTTTCCAGTCTCTTGAAAATGGGTGTTTTTCAAGTGAGAAAAATTTTTTGTTAAATGAAATCAAAGGAAATCAAGTAAGAAAAATAAATGACCAAGATACAAGTGATATGGTCCTCAACTCACCCAGGGAGTAAGAAACTACCAGTGAGTATATCACAGGACCAGGATAGCAGTTTCTGCTACACTGTCTGGTGGTGACATGTCTTGCTTAGTTCATTTTATGTTAGCATAAACTCGCCATCCTACTGATGCTTACTGTGTAAATGCCCTCATTCCATTGGTTTCCCTTGCTTCTGAAAACGTTCATAAAGTTTCATGGACTTATTTTGCATTTTTTGGGGATACAAATATTCATTAGAAAGACTTCAACAGGGTGGTATTCCTTAGCTTTCCTCCGGACCTATTTTAACACTATAAGGTCCTCATGTCTCATTGATTGTTGGTTATTTGTGGAACATTGCTAGGCCACCATGTTCCATTGATAATAGGTTGTATGTAGATTTTTCAGGCCATTTTGACCCATTTGTTGTAGGTTATATGTGCATTTATCAATTGGGATATGTTCTGTACTAGGGTTCTTTACTTTTTTATGTATGTGGACCACTTGGAGATACCTGCTGTGTTTGTGGACCACCTTCAGCATATATCTAATATTATATTTGGTATGAAATCGTGTCAGCAACAAATAATACCACCTAAACCCCCACTAGGATAATAATGATGGTAAATTTTTTTTTTATTTATTCATTTATATATATTTATATATTTATTTTTCTCCTGTGGACCGCAGATTAGGAACCCTTATTCTATAATCTTATCCCATTTTCTCAATAATGATTGCATTAGAAATATTTATTGTTACTAGCAGTAACTTAAAAACTGTTCAGATTACATTAATGCACATATATACAGTTTATTTTGATTCATTATACTTATTTCCCAGAGAATAGTTTATTTTGATTCTTTATACTTATTTCCCAGAGAATGTTTTTGCTAAGTTTTGTTTTGTGTTTTACATTAATGAATATCTAAAACTGTTGTATAACCACCATGAAAATTCTCATTGTGCAATACTGTGTCTTAATTAATGTTGACATTCATCACATGCTTTTCCTGGAGTCATAAAGAGATGAGCAGACATACTTTCTATTGTAAGAATTGAATAAAATGCTCAACTTTTTAGATTATTTAGAGTGCAAAGCTCTGAAGCATTTCCATAGTGTTCATTTGTTTATGCATCCATACTTAAATAAACAAACATGGCACTTCAGCTCTCTCATATTCATCACTGCTTGTTACATTAGAGCTAAGTATCGAAGGGTTTTTTTCTTTATATTTACATTTGAGTGCTTCAATGAGTAAGAAGCATCTGGTATCTGGTTATGTAGTTGTGGATGTATTAATGTGTTATGATAGTGGATGACAGTGATGCGATAGAGTTATATGATAATATCGATGATAGACAAGTGAAATGATGATATCAATATTAGTGAAGCACTTTATTTTGCCTTGGGATGGTGATCTTTAATGTATTTAAGTAACATGTGAAGCAGCATATGGGAGGATATGTGTCAAGAAATAATCTTCAGGATTTTATATAATTACGTCTTTCTTAAAGTTGGCTTTGTTAGAAGTAATTTAAATGAGAATCACACTTTTCATGAGCACATCTGATATGTTGAACGAGGAGCTCATGAACTATAAGAGTTCTGTGAATTAGATGATTGCATTTATAATATGTGATCCCCTCCCATGCATGGGCTAAGTTGTGACCTTCTGGCAATGAAGAGGCTTGTTGAATTTTTATTTTATTTTATGTATTTAATATTTTTCAGCAACCAGTTCATTTTTCTGATATGAAGTCATCTACAGTCAATATAAAATTCATTTCTCTTTCACATAAGACTAGAAAAAAGATATATTTTTGATGATGTGCAGTTATGCAGTGTGATTTTCAGTACAATCAAATTCATGTTTTGCCATCACATAACTGAGAAAGCACAATAAGTGTTGTATAACACACTCACATGAAAAGACAATTTTAAACTTTAGATTGCTGAAATATGTAATGGGGTAAAAGTATTACCAAGGGTAATAATTTTCCAAAAATTGTTCATTCTGTATAGTTTTTGTCATTGCTAGGAATGTTATGGTAGTTCAGGAATTTTTGTAGCCAAAATTGTTTTGCTACAAGTGATTTTAGAAAAATAGACAATTCCCATATACTCATATTGTGTACTGTAATACTATGCACTGGAAGTACACTAATGTAATCTTTGTAATATTATACCAAAACGAAAGTATTTTATAACAATCTTACCTTTTGGTGTGATGTTATATGCTTGAGGGAGTTGCACAGGGTGTGGTAGGTTTGACTGCAGTAATGATGTGGGTAGGAGTAGATGGCTGCACCATTTGCAGTTGCTATATACCAGTTTTTCCAGGCTGTGGAGAAAAGGTGACATGTGGAAAGTCTTACTGCAGAGTGCCGCATGTCTGTCTAGTAGTACTGCCACACCTCCAAGCAGAGCAGCCAAAAGCCTGCAGAATGGATTTAGGCATATAGTCACTGCCATCAGATTCAGGGTCATCAATTTCACCCTCAGAGTTCAGTTCACACTGTGCTAATGGATTAGAAAGTTTGTCATTATCTAAAGCAGCAACTAAACACAGTCCATATGCATGCGCGTATTGGGGCATTGTAACGGGGTTGAACTATCATGTGTTTTGTTATAATAGTCTAAATATCCTGAAATATAACCCACGCTTCTATAATGTTACTTCACAACACTTAACCGCTCAGGGATCAGGCATTTATTATATTCACAGAGGGGCAGTTATCATGAGACACAACTACGGTGCACACACAAATGATGGTTACAAGTTTGAACTTGTGAAATATTGTAAAATTTACCAGTAAACACTTTTGTAAATGTTTTCAGGCGAATTTTTACAGCAGAATGGAGGGTGCAAGGTCTGTAGGGTTGCCATATATATATATATATATCTTTAAAGATTGCTGGCTTTGAGGAATGGTTTGCCAAAACCTCACACATCAATAGGATTCTTTTTTTCTATGTCAGGTGCTGATTAGACAAGACTGGATATTGACAGAAGAATTGCATCATAGTGTGCAAGGATGTTAATGGAACTAGCTTGCATTTGAACTTTACTGTTTGCTAATCCATCAGAATCCACTGAAATGTTTAATTCTATACTTCAGAAAAATTGCTAGTTTGGCAACTATTTGGTCCTGCCCCAGCCAAATTAAAGGCAGTTTGCTGTATTATCTAACAAGAAATAAGTTCAGGATTCTGTGCGTGAGAAGGACTTGGGAGTCAACACTGTCCCTAACCTGTCACCAGAGTTCTACATCAGGAAAAAAGTTGAGACAAACTGTCTGCTGGCAAATATTAGAATACCTTTGAAGTATATGGATAATGAAATATTTAAGATGCTGTTCATATCCTACATAAGGCCAAAACTCATGTTTGGACCACCACATCTAAAGAAGTGTAAAGAGCTTGTAGGACCGGGGATGTCAACAAAGTTGATACAAGAATAAGTGAGCCGAGTTACAGGGAAAGGCTGGAGGCATTAAATTTGCCTACCTTGGAAGATAGAAGAGTTAGGAGTGACCTGATCTCAACCTTTAAGTTTATAAAACAGATCAAAGATGTGAACTGTGAACAGTTCTTTTAGAGGTGAAGGGATTGAGCAACCAGATGATATAACATGAAATCAAGCAAGAGACATTGAAAAAGATGTAGAGAACTTTTATAGTATAAGAGTGGTAGATGAATGTAACAATGACTAAGGACATTGTTAAGGCAGACAGTATCTGTTTTCTTGCATGTAAGATGGAATCTCATTTTAAAATGGAGATATACTGGAAAATTCTTTCAGTTCATACAAGCATGTGATATTTACTCTTACCATCAAGCAAAAAACATTAATATATCATGCCCATACCAAAGCATTTTCTAAATCTATAACTCAAAGTTGTTGCTCTTGCATAAACACTAGATACCACATACTGATCACTGATAGCATCTTACTTGGTAAGATTTTCAGGGAATGGCACATTTCTGTTATGTAATAATAGATGTGGTTTACTTGAATCTCACTTGTACTCCATTTTTTCAGCACATTTCCTCCACGTACAACAAGTGAAAGGTGTTTAATGCCATATATGGTACACATGGTATTTCAGATGATCTGCAACTTCAGGTCTCATCCTGCTAGTAATGTGACTTACAAAAGATGTTTAGGCTAACCTTTGGCATGTAAGATGTAGGGGACTATTGGAGACATTTTTTTCAAGAAAAATGGGTCTTATATACCAGAAAATACAGTACATAAATTTAGAAGTTGTATGATGGAAAATGTTCAAGAGATGGGGCCCATGAGTGTAAAACTCCATCCCTATATGGTACAGATAGGTCATCTCACACACACACATATCACACAAATTCATGTATTAGGGACCGAGAAATTGCATATTCTTATCCGTGTAATTTTGAGTTTAGTGGTTTTCAGTGTAACACAAGGCTTGAGATTGAAGTTCCAATTAAAATACCAAATGATATCTTTAAAGTTTCCTCGACCACTACACAGAAATTTTAAAGGTATGTGATATGTACTATCAAAGACAAAAGTCTTGTTGCTGTCTTGTCTGATGATTTAATATAACTCATGAAACATAATGAATGCCCTACCACATGGCCATGTTACATCAAAATGTTAGTCAGATTTCATGTCATGATTTTTGTCTTTGTTAGTACATACAGTCAAGAAAGACTAATGGATTATTGACAGATTTGGAAAAGTAGAGGAAGAAAAGGATGGCAGAGATGCAATTGCATTTATTACAGGAACACTTGTGACTGCCTTTGTTTCAAAATATTAAACTTATAATCAGGGAAATAATACAATTAATTGTATTTTTCATCAATTCTTTTTGTACACAGTTCTTTACATTAGGTTCTTACCTAATGCATGAATTGAATTAAAAAGTATTTACATATTCAGAAAAAACGAGAGAAAATAGCTAAAGTATATGAATTTCTTACCAAGCCCCTCAAAGTTTGCATTTACTTTCAGTTCAGAACTTTCAAATTACGATTAGTGAATGAAATTGTAAATTTATTTTTCATTAATTTCTCTCCACACAATTCTCTTCAGTATGTTCCTATGTAATGCTTGAATTAATACAGATTGAGCATCCCTAATCCGAAACTTTTTGAGTGGCAACATGACGTTACAAGTGGAAAATTTCACACCTAAACGCATTATTTTCTTCATTTTATTAATGGTATTTCATATTGTTTTACTGTTAAGTACTTATGTGTGAATAAGTGTAAGAATATGATTGCTTATCAGTAGCATACAAATTCAGTCAGGAATGAAGATAATGCCAAACAACCATAGATTGTCCACATGGGCAGCTGAGGTTGTGACCCTTTAGCTTTCTTATGGTTCAGTGTTACACAAACTTTGTTTCATATGCAAAATTATTAAAATATTGTATATATTACCTTCAGGCCATGTGTATAAGGTGTATATGAAACATAAATGGATTTTGTGTTTAGACTCGGGTTCTATCCCCAAGATATCACATTATGTATCTATTATCCATCATGACAAATGTGGAGAACAAGATAGTATGGAAACAAACAAGCTAGAGCTGAGACACACCTCAACATTTTGACTATTCATCGCTCTTCCTTAGGAAATACTGATCCCAGCATTCAGCGGGACTGTGTTTCCTTGGAAGTGATGATTGCCCGGTCGGACACCTTGGTGTGTCTCTCTCTGATTGAATCGCTTGTCCTGCTGCTTCCACTCGTTCACAACGATCTCCGCTGCCTGATGTGACCAGCAGATGAACCTAGACCTGGTGTTAATATTGTCTTTGGTAATGATGTAAGCCGCTTACATCGCTGCCAGACAACGTTGACACAAGGAGATTGCTGTGAATGAGTGGAGGCAGCAGGACAAGTGATTCAACCAGAGAGAGGCATGCCAAGGCGTCCAAATGGGTGACCATCACTTGCTAGGGAACACAGTCCTGCCGAATGCTGGAATCAGTATCTCCTGAGGAAGGCTGTTGAACGGTTGGAACGTTGCGGTATGCCTCAGCTCTAACCCGTTTGTTAAAATACCATCCTGTTATCTCATTATGTATATGCAAATATTCCAAAATCTGAAACACTTCTAGTCCCAAAAAATTTATGCTGAAGATAGCTGAAACAAGAGATTCCTTACGTGGTACCTGAACACTTTCAATTACTTTGTTGAAAACATTTAGATTAAAAAAAGTGATTTGGTACAGTAAATCTTATGTCTCATATACCATTTCTACACTATACTCTTAAGTAGGTTCTTACTTATTGCATAAACTAACCCTTTTACTCCTCAAGATGGATATTTACACAATCTGGATAACTCCTCCAGATGTAAATTTATGTATCAAGTTTTATACCTCTCTCTCAGGGTTGCCCAGTGAACCTGGTTGGTTGCCAAGGTGACAGTGCATGAAAATTTTCCCCATACGCAGTCATCCTCCAGTCTTGCTAATGACAGTAAATTCTCAGGAGTTTTCTAGGAAGGAAGTTGAGATGGTTTTAGCTGGATTTATAGGACTAGGCATATGGCAGCCTTGAGTTACTGAATAAGGAACTATCTTTTGAATGTGTAGAGGGTGATTTTTTGGATGCTGACTCTTCCAGCACTGAAAATTGACCAAGATGAAGCAAGAGAAGGTGTTACTAAGCAGTTTTGTCATTGCTTGCCTGACCTTACAGTGCTGCATCTGACTAGTGCAGCTGGTAGTTTGACAAACTTTTATAATTTTACTGTTATGAAAACTAACAATGAATCACATTGATTATAACTAGAAATGATATTTTATATAATGTGAAATATGATGATAATCAATAATCAGTTTTTCAGTGTAGGTAGAATAGGCAATAAAACTTTTATGCTATTTAGTGCATTTCTGCTGAAACACCTTCAAAACTTCTACACATTATCAGAGTGGTAGTAGTTAGTGAAATATACAGTGTCTGCAAAGAAGACTTTGTTTGCCTCCCCATACATTTTCAAAGGTGATGTCGCACTTGCAATATTTTTTTTTTCTTTCTTTTTTTTTTTTTTTTTTTTTTGTCATCCCTCCTTTGGCCTTGATTACCATCTGCAGATGTTTGGGCATGGAATTGGCAATGTTTCTGAAGTGTTCTAGATCCATGTTTTGGCTCCATAATGTCTTGATCTCTTGAATAAGGTGAGACACTGATGAGTTGCTGCAGGAAGCAGCTGCCTGATCCTGTGTCCTGAGTGCCCATTGTGCCAAGAAATCTTACATGTGCCCACAGTTTCATGCTTTCAGGCAAGAATTTAGGCTTTCTCCTCCTTAGAAAGGTAAGAGCCAACATCATAAAGTACAGGTGGAAGAAGTAGTGCCCAGAATCGAATTTCCGATATGATGCAGCCTGGAAGAGTAAAGAAAGAATATCATTTCCTCTAGATAGCCTGAGCCACAATAAGGCAGATTCCTAGTCTCAGGAACCAGATGTATGATGATTTCACCCTGAGAGTATCATATGCTTGTACCGACAATAAACCTTAGGATGTTTGTCACCTTTAATAATATATGGGGAGCAAACAAGGCTTTTTATGGACTCTGTAGTGCTGTCAGTGGACTGAACAAGGGCATGTGAAGCATCTGGGGTAAACCATGGAAAGGTCTAAGGGGCCTGGATGTGGATAGGGAGCTGTGGTTTCAGTGCATTGCACATGACAGCTAGAGAATGAGTGTGAGCGAATATGGCCGTTTCATCTGTCTCCTGGCGCTACCTCGCTGACGCATGGGGTGGCGATGGTATTTCCTGTGGGGTGGGGTGGCATCAGGAATTGGATGGGGGCGAGCAAGTGTGAATATGTACATGTGTATATGTGTATATGCATGTGTATGTATATGTTTGTATATATGTATATGTTAGTATGTATATGTATGTACTGTGCATATATGTGCATGTATATATGTGTGTATCTGGGGGAATGAGTCTTTCTTTGTCTGTTTCCTGGTGCTACTTCGCTGACATGGGAAACAGCGATCAAGTATAATATATAAATAAATGAATAATAAGAATGTTTTTATTAATGCATATTTTCTAATCTTCCAGAGTGGCTGTTGTTGGAAATGTAGATGCAGGAAAGTCCACTCTGTTGGGGGTCCTGACACATGGTGAACTAGACAATGGCCGTGGAACAGCTCGTATGAAACTTTTTCGTCACAAGCATGAGATGGAGACAGGCAGAACTTCTTCTGTTGGAAATGATATTCTTGGCTTTGATAGCAAAGGTGATTTTCTTTTTTTTAGAATATTTCTGAATTATTCTCATTGCTCTTGGTCTTCATTTGTTAATGTGTACATTCTTGTCAGATATTACATATCATTTCTATTATGAATTTGTGATCATCTTTCTTTATAATGCATTCCATTTGCCTATGGGTACTTCCACCCCTTCCACCAATGCATCCTGGAGAAACAAAAAAGTAAAGCTGAATTTTTGTAAAACAACCTTCAAATTATATATAATATACAACTCAAAATAAATTGGTGCAATGAAAAAAAGAAATGAAAACCGATATTTTGAGGAGCACTTGGAGGGCTGGCCATTATGGTACCTTCTTCTTCCCTTGAACAGCTAAGGTGCAGAATTATTTTCCTTTTGTATTTACCTATCCCTGTAACAGTCCTTCCTTTAAGAGTCATGTCTACAAACACATGTAGGAGTAATTTCTGCTTTCTTTTTCACTCTTTTTCTTTTAGAGCCCTGATTGATTTCTATTTTCTTTTTCTCAAACTTTCTTTCTTTTGCCCAAAATGGCCATGATGGAGGCATTATAGGAAAAATACTTTTTTATAATACCACCTATACATCATGGAAAAACAGTAGTAACAAACTCACCTTAGGTGATGGCGAAGGGGCATGGGGCTGTAATGTACATTTGCTTATATTCTGCTCACTGCATATACAGACCATCATGTTTAAAGGTCTGTGGTCTGTACTTTTTCTGTAGAAAGAGTATAAAACATAACTTGATAACTTTAAAAAATTCAAGGACAAACCTTGATCAACTTAGTCATATATATTTGCCATTTCCTGCATTAGCTAGGTAGCATCAAGAACAGAAGACTGAGCCTTAGAGGGAAAATCCTCACTTGGCCCCCATCTCTGTTTCTTCTTTAGCTTTAGATCCATTACTGACATTACTTGTTCCTCTATGGTTATAAAGCTCACATATGTTTCTCTTTAAGTCATCTGTTTGCCTTTCTATTCTATACCCCGTAAGTTCTGTGTTTCTGACCCTTACTTTTATAACAAACAGTCTCATAGGGACCCAGTCATCTTTGCCATATGTATTTCTATGTTATTCATATGTATTATGTCATTTTCATTTCTCATTATGGTTTCTCTTACTCCACTTCCAATGACTGGAAAATCTGTCTCCACATTTAGCATTATATATGTTATTTGGTTCCTGAAAACTCAATGTAGTTTCTATATATTTTGGCACTGTAGACTGTTTTCTGGTGTAAGAGGCCATAAGCTTGGATTAATGTTAAGATGAGGGCAACGACCATCTTGTACTGGCGAGATTATGCCATGACACCTATTTCTAATGAAACAGACAGTCTTTAGTGCAAAAAAAAAAGCTCTGCTGAAATTTGTAAATAATTCTCCTTGATATGCTTAATGTATTAATACATGTTATTTTGAACAATGAAGCCTTATAAAGATATGATGAGCCAGTATGTTCATGGTTGATTGTACATCTGTTTTGATAATAAGGTTTCTAAGTCGATCATGGTTGATTTACAGCTGTTTTGATTATGTTTCTTTTAATAGGTCAGTCATGGTTGATTGTACAGCTGTTTTTGATTATGTTAGGTCGTTCATGGTTGATTGTACAGATGTTTTGATTTTAAGGTTACTTTAATATGTTAGGTCTTGTATTTATAACTCAAGATAAAATATTTACAGGAATGGTAGTAAACAAACCTGATCATGGCCACTTGGATTGGGTAAAGATCTGTGAAGCATCAAGCAAAGTAATCACTTTCATTGATTTGGCTGGTCATGAGCGATACCTCAAAACTACCGTGTTTGGGATGACTGGTCACCTTCCAGACTTCACGATGCTTATGGTATGTGTGTATGAGTATGTGTATTTTTGACTGGTAAATTACTTTATCATATACTCCTCTAGATTTAAGCAAATATTTGAGTAACAAGATTTATAAGTGGAGGGTTGGGGAGTAAAAACACACTAGGTGTCATGCTGTACCCTGTGGTCTTGCCAGGTCAGTTCACTAAATGTGTTTTAACCAAGCTGCCACATCTCCCATATACTTCACAAAAAAATACTGCCATGTTGTTATTTTTGTCATAAATTCTGTCCTTGCACACATGTTCTATGAAGTATTTTGTCTTGGTTCAGTTTTTTAACCAGGTGTTGATACTAAAACAATTTTTGTTATGGTTTGTGTAGGTTGATTTAGCCTGTTGTGGTAAATCTTTGGACCGGCTAACCTATGAAGCCAAGCAGTTATGAATGGGAGTTGGTGTAAAGGTTGTTAGGTGGCATAGTTTATGTCTTTGGACTAAATGGGATGACGTCTTTCGCTTGACAAGGGAAATGGTATAAAGTAAGTGGCAGAATTTAAAGATCTACTAAACACATGTCATTCATTGCAGTTTGTATTGATTTAGATTTTTCTGTTCAGCATTGCACTCTGGTCCATGTTCTTATTAGGTGTATGTTTTATAGCTGATGCTAAGTGGGGA
This sequence comes from Panulirus argus, assembly GCA_038088735.1. Taxonomy (NCBI): domain Eukaryota; kingdom Metazoa; phylum Arthropoda; class Malacostraca; order Decapoda; family Palinuridae; genus Panulirus; species Panulirus argus. Next base: position 2,352 of record JAYMFT010016007.1, on the reverse strand, counting down.
AGCATTTTTGTAGGGTCCCATGCTTCTGTAGAGTACATATGTTAAGGCAGTAACAGTTATTTAAGTATTATAGTTAAGTTTATTCCTTTCTTAGTGTGACAGCATTATGATGAAACATCAGACTCTCATTTCATATTTATCTTGTTGAAAAAGTGTGTACCCAATGAATTATAGTAGTTGCATCACTGCTAATGATTAAATTGTTAGTTTATATGTAAACAGTGTAAACCTGACCTAACCTAACCTGATTTGATGACCAATGAGTGTTTTATTTGAAGTTAATATAGAATCATGGAAATTTTGTTCAAACACTGGGAAGAATGAGAAGATTTTTGTGGCTTCCTTGCTTTTATGGTGCAGAAGCAGTGTTCATTATTATATTAATCATACCTGTTGGTTCTTCAGCGCTAATTGCCTTGATTATCCCTAATTTCAAGAAAGCTTTGCCATATCTGTGAATCAACATTAGAGGTGCTCTGCTAGCTATGTCACTTCCTCAGTCCAGGTTCCTCTAAGTTTTAGTTGACTGAAGGTAATTCATTGTTCATGTGCTGTAGATGAGTTAGAACAGCAGCAATACATTCTTATATTTAGTATAATGACATAAAGAGCTACATTCCAGTTAGGAGTAGCACACTTTGATTAGTAGTAGTGGTTAAATGCCTCTCAATCTAGAAAATGCATGTATGAAACTATAACCCATTCCCTCCCTGAAGGGGGTGACAGTGGCAAAAGAGTCTCCAAGTCTCCATACTGGTGAACTCCATTTCTGCTTCTTAACCTTCAGTGCCTCACCCTTAACAGACCACTGGCAGAAGGCAGCTTTAGTTTATTGTTTCCAAGGTTCCTACTCGGTTTTTTTACTGACTACCATTACTAATGTGTCTGTCTGTTGTTCCTGCCTAACCAAGTTTGCTATCACACATGAATACAAGACTTGACAATATAGCGATGAGTAAAATATTGTTGTCTGATATATTTATGCATATTTTATAAGTCCAGGTTCCTGCCATGGTAAGCATCATAGTTCCATGTACATAAAATTGTAGAGAGTGCTTTGATAAGGTCAGGCAAGAACTGAAAATGAGTTAGGAGTCAATGAGTGGGACGCTTTATGAACAGGTGACTGGTTGCAAGTTTCGCTTAATACCTTGAAAAGTTGTCTTATGAAGCATACTTTATTTCTGAAGTCAGTTTTTCATTTAACAACTTTTCATCCTGATTGCCCAATCATTTTAATAGTTACCTTCAGGCCTGTGTGAGGCCCAACCCATAATGAACAGCCTTGACCAGTACTCTTATTAGCTCTCTATTCTTTTACTAGTGGTTTCCTGTGTGGGGAACACTCATGATTGTGAGACAGGTTAATGATACCAGGAATTGGTGAACTCTTCATCTACCAGACTGAGGTAGCTCTCTCCATTAAAAGCTGAGTGAAGGTGATATAAAAGATGAAACATCTTCCTTGTTCAAAAATTTAAACCAACTACATAAATTGCTAGAAGAAATTATGAAAGTATATGCCATTTGTCATCAGTGTTTGCATTTTCATTTTTGCAATTAGATTTTTTAGTTCACTCTAGGAATTTAAGGTGTTTATTGCATAATCTGCAAAGTATAGAAGAGGCTGCATGTTCATTCCCCTTGCTTCAAAGGTATGTAGTATGACATTGTTGTGTTATATTGCATTACATTTTTACCAGGAGAGTGTGTGAGGGGAAGCATTGATTTTCTCTCAGTAGCTATGTTTGTGGATTTGATGTGTGTGAGAAAGGCCCTGACACCATATCAAAAATCACACTTGAAGATAATTTGGCCCAGTTGCAATCCAAGCACTTACAGATATCTTCAACCAATCCTGAATTTGGTGGCTTGCCAACATAGTACCAATCCGAGTACCTTTCAAACCGCTCAACTCTCCCGCCTCCTACTGCTCTTTATCACTTCTCTCTTCAGTATCAAAACACTCTGGGAAACTAATCCATAACAAAACCAGATAGAATATTCCACTGTCACCCATGCAACATGGATTTAGACTGGGTCACTCCACTACCACACTTCACACATACCTCTCACATTATATCCTAGATGGCTTCAACCATCTGCAGTCCCCTCCCACACAGTATAAGTGGCAGTTTATGTATGACAAGGAGAGATTGTACATTTGTGGACAGAATGCTAGTGGTCCATGTGTTAGTGAGGCAGAAACAAAAGACAGCCACCTGAGTCAGAGGAATGCAGCTTGACAACCACTTAAGTGCTGGCTCACTAAGCAGATGTCACTTAACCCCCCCCCCTCCCACACACACATACACACACACACACACACACACACACACACACACACACACA
>JAYMFT010015996.1:0-16651 GCA_038088735.1 Panulirus argus | reverse complement strand
ACCCAACATCACCACCACTAACATCACTACTGTAGATAACAAGGGACACAGAAAACGACCCAACATCACCACCACTAACATCACCATTGTAGATAACAAGGGACACAGAAAATGACCCAACATTACCACCACTAACATCACCACTGTAGATAACAAGGGACACAGAAAACGACCCAACATCACCACCACTAACATCACTACTGTAGATAACAAGGGACACAGAAAACGACCCAACATCACCACCACTAGCATCACCACTGTAGATAACAAGGAACACAGAAAACGACCCAACATCACCACCACTAACATCACCACTGTTGATAACAAGGAACACAGAAAAGACCCAACATCACCACCACTAACATCACCACTGTAGATAACAAGAAACACAGAAAAGACCCAACATCACCACCACTAACATCACCACTGTAGATAACAAGGAACACAGAAAAGACCCAACATCACCACTGTAGATAATAAGGAACACAGAAAACGACCAAACATCACCACTGTAGATAAAAAAGAACACAGAGAACGACCCAACATCACCACCGTAGTTAACAAGGAACACAAAAAACGACCCAACATCACCACTGTAGATAACAAGGAACACAGAAAACGACCCAACAGCACCACTGTAGATAACAAGGAACACAGAAAACGACCCAACATCACCACTGTTGAAAACAAGGAACACAGAAAACGACCCAACATCACCACTGTTGATAACAAGGAACACAGAAAACGACCCAACATCACCACTGTTGATAACAAGGAACACAGAAAACGACCTACACCAGACAGATGACAGGAGATAACAACATAAAGAAATCTCACACGTGTTACACAGATTACGAGTGATGCAAATAACTTGTGACACAGTAGATGACACATAACAAGTGACACAAAGAACAGTTGACACAAAGAACTGATAATCATATGAGGCAATTGACGCAAATAACAGATGAGGCAAATTGCGGGTGACGCTGGTAACACAGGGCAGAATTATCATTTGACGCAAATTACGGCTGACGCAATTGCGTGTGACGCAGCGGCTATAAAGAGGGATGTGACGTCACTTCCTGTCCCTGACTCCCTCATATACGCCTCAAGTGGGAAGTGGGCAAAACGGAAGGTGGTCGTGGGCAAGACGACAGGTGGTCGTGGGCAAGACGACAGGTGGGTGTGGGCAAGACGACAGGTGGTCGTGGGCAAGACGACAGGTGGGTGTGGGCAAAATGACAGGTGGTCGTGGGCAAGACGACAGGTGGGTGTGGGCAAGACGACAGGTGGTCGTGGGCAAGACGACAGATGGTCGTGGGTAAGACGAAAGGTTGTCTTGAGTAAGAAGACAGGTGGTCGTGGGCAAGACTACAAGTGGTCGTGGGCAAGACGCCAGGTGGTCGTAGGCAAGACTACAAGTGGTCGTGGGCAAGACGCCAGGTGGTCGTGGGCAAGACGACAAGTGGTCGTGGGCAAAATGACAGGTGGTCGTGGGCAAGACGCCAGGTGGTCGTGGGCAAGACGACAAGTGGTCGTGGGCAAGAAAAGTCAAGTTCATCTTGTCAAACTTAAATTCTAACCGGACCATAAACTTAACCACTTAATCGTTAACCATCACTTATACTTACAGTTCTAACACACTTGTACTTAACTTGTAGTAGCTAAGTGACCAAGAACAAACGACCCTTGAGCGCGAAGTTAGGACCTTTGGTTATAATAACCTGGTTGAAAACTAGGGGTCGTAGCGCCTTGCTTATGAGTCGTGCTCAAGGGTCGTACCGTCGTCCTCAAGGGTCGTATATCTTACTGTCACACTACAGCTTATCCCGTGTTGTGTCAAGCTTGAGAACGCGTCAGCTCAGCCCGTGCTGTCGTAAAGCTTGAACGTGCGTCGCTCGCAGGCGCTTTGTCGACTGGGAAAGAGGGGGCGGGGGGGGGGGTGTAGGGGGTGGTAGGGGGGGATGGGAGAGCTTAGCAGAAGGTGGTGGTGGTGGTCGTCGTAGTCCCTCGACCTATATACCGGCAGGTCATCCTCCTGGGAAGGCTCGAGTGTCACACCATCATAACGGGACCCCTGCTTTCTCTCTCTCTCTCTCTCTCTCTCTCTCTCTCACTCCCTCTCTCTCTCTGGTAGGTGGTAGGCAGCCACCGACCAGGGAGGTATACGACCTGTACTTCTACCCCGCCTGGATACCGCGAGGGTTAATGATGGCTGCTCTGTAAGCCTGCAATATAGTGGCTATCGAGTTTCATTCCTTTGGCCCAGGTAGGTAGGTGTCTTTTCTCTGTGCGTCACCCACACGTGGGCTGCTGGCATTCGGTCCACGAATATACGATCGACCCATCTCACACGTAACACACACAACTCGTTCTTCGTAACTCTACATTTTCCTGCGGTGAGCGCGACGCGCTAGTCCTACCTTTTGGCAAAATCTCGTCATAAACTCTCTCTCTCTCTCTCTCTCCAGCTATCGCGTTAGAAGCCTCCCCCGCCCCTCCCTCTGGAGTAGTGAAGATGTTGCTCAGCTGTGGCAGTGATGGTTAGCTGGAGCAGTGATGGTGTTGGTTAACTGTCGCAGTGACTGTTAGCTAGGACAATGATGGTAATGGTTTGCTGGAGCAGTGATCATTAACTGGAGCAGTGACGGTGTTGGTTAACTCTGGTGGTAATGCTTAGCTGTAGTGATGATGATGTTGGTTGATTGTGATAGTTATGGTGAAGCTAAGGCAATAATGGTGTTGGTTAGCTGTGAGAGTCAAGTCTGCCAGACAGCTACGGAAGGAGCATATGACTGATGTCACTGCTTCTCTTGCACTGTATCGTCCTTTCATGCGGGACGGCCATCAGCAGTGCCAGTCTGCGTCCGTGTGTCGCGTGTCTCATTACGAGATAAGAGCAGCGTTGCCGTGAGGGAACTGCTGCAGGGAGGAGTCTTCCCCGCAAGTCGTGCATTGTCGCCCGCGCAGCCAGTGCCGTGGGAAACGACACATCACCCAGAAACGACGGCTCAACCCCTCGGAAACGATGACTCATCGCACTAAAAGGGTTTAAGCCGTCGTTGTACCGGAGGAGCTCGAGGGTGTTGTATTCAAAGGGTTAGAACCGTCCGTAAAACGCTTATCTGGGAGCGCGGGTCACGGGTACGTCACGATGTGTTGCAAGGCAACAACTCTTTCTCACCGTGGTTTCCCAACACCACACCTGGCACAGCGCCATTGCATAAACTATTTGGAGTTTACTGTCATTTTCTGACCCCCTTAGTACCGCGCACTGACCTGGGTGTCAGGCCCAAGACTGAGGAAGGTCCTCGGGCAGGTCCCACCTGCGTCCAGCAGGAGCGAGGTTCCACCAGGGAGGCGGGCGACCCATCATCGCCGGAAGCCAGGTGACAGGTCTCCTGTCTGGCTATAAAAAAGAAAGGCGACCCACAGGTGGCCATACTCGGCGCCTGGCTCGGGTCAGCGCACGCCAGAGCCAGGCTGAAGGCCGCGACCACTCTCCCTTCTGGCTCGTGATACCCAGGTTCACTATATATGGGGAAATAAGACTTCACATTGCCTGTGAAGAGTTCATAAACCCCTTCCACTCTGTGGATATATCATCAGGAAATGGTGAATATATACTGTTGAGTTTATTGTATAGTATGACGTTTCCATTGTTTATAGAAGATATGCCCTCTATGATGAATATAATCCTTGCGTATTTTTTTTCTTTTACGTTGGAGGCCCCACTCCCAGACAATCGTCCACATCAAGGCCAGTTCTTGATTTGAATATACAAAAGTTTTATGAAAGGGAAAAAGGAGAGACAAGGGAAGTATTTAGGAATTTTGGAGGAAATGAAACACTGTCTTTTACAATAGGCCAAGGCATAGTTACTGAGAAAGACATGAGACAGTAGAGAGTTCCAGAGCTTCGAGGCGTAGGGAAAGAAAACAGATATCAAAACGGCCCACCTTTGAGCTGCTGATGGCCACACGGTAATCATGGACGCAGCAGCTTGCCGAGTTATTGCTTGGTCTGCCTAGTGGTGAAGGCACACAAGCAGCCAGCTCTCGGGAGCAAAAACGAAAGTAATACCTGTGGAAGAGAAAGTGAACCAACGTTGCAGCGTAGGGCAAGTGCGACAAGCTTTGAAGTTAGCCCGGGACAATTTTTAAGTCGGACCGCTTTCGACTCAACTCTGTCAAGTAAGGTTGCAGAGAGAACTCCGTACAAGGACGGATCCATCCTTTATACAAACGGAGCAACTGTTCAGAAGATAAGAAATTTTCGACACCTAAACAGGACACCCAGTTTCTTAAAGGCACACTTAGCTATTTCCGTAATGTGGAGTTTCCAAGAAAGAGTGGATGTGATTGTAATATCAAGTATTTTCATTGATTTAAGACTTGGAATTACAGAACAGTCAACGGGTAAAGGAAAGTTGTGAGGAATTTTCGATCGAGAGACTGAGTAGAAACTGAGTCTTTGAGGTATCAGACGTAGCCAGATTTCATTTACCCCACTGAGATATCCTGTCTGAGTTTATTGAGGAAGCTGTGTCGAGACGAGATGCAGATCGGGGTCAGAGAAGAAGGAGCAGAATTGAAGGATGTGGAGGAATGTAGAGTTGAGTCGTCAGCGTATGAACGCATTTTGTTATTTGTAGAAGAAAGGAAATCGTTGATAAAACAGAGAAAAAATGTAGGGACAGAACAGAACCTTGAGGGACACCGAAGTTGTTAGATAAAGGGGGAGAGGCCGAGCCATCAACAGCTACGTAGATAGATCAGCCAGAAAGGAAGCTAGATATAAGGGAAGGAAGCCAAAAGAGGGGAGCTTTAAGATGACACACTGACGTCATTCTCTGTCAAAAGCTTTGGATACACCAAGGACAGCTACATAGCATTCCCCAAAATCGTTCAGAAATTATATAGTAAGGTAGGAAAGAATAACTCCAGTGGATTTCACCTTAAGGAAGTCATGCTGGTGATCAGAGAGAAGACTGTGACAATCAAGATGTCTATGGGAGGTGAGGAGGGATTCAAAGACTTTGGAAAAGGTAGATGTCAAAGCAACAGGACGATAGTTAGAAGGGTTAGAACAGTCACCCTTCTCAGGAATGGGTTGTACCAACGCTTGCTTCCAAGATGGAAAAGTTCTGGTTTTTAAACAGAAACGGAACAAACGAACAAGCACGGGTGCAAGTTCAGAGGCACACTCTTTCAGTACAAAGGCATGGATGCCATCAAGACATAAGCCTTGCTTGTGTCCAGTGAGTGAAGCACTTTTCAAACAGTCCGAAAAGAGATTACGGGGAGGGGCATAGAATTGGTAAGAGGAGCATTAGAGAGTGAAGGAATGTTAGAAACATCCAAGGTGGAGTTAAAGGAGAAACGGAAAACAAGAGTTACTTTATCAGTACGGAAAAGTGAGGGAAAGGTAGAGCGACAGTAGTTGTTAGGGATGCTCTTAGCTAAAGACTAGAAGACCTATCAGCGGATGACGAGGAGAAATTATCTCGCTTCCTTTGAATAAAGGAACGCTTCGCCTCACGGTAAACGTACTTGCAATGATTACGGGCAGTGATAAATGCTGAATGGGAGTCGGAGGAAGGAGAGATTTTCCAAGTCCGATATGCCTGATCCCTTGCCTGAATGGCCTCAGAAGAGAAATGGTTGAACAAAGGACTGGAAGAAGAGGTCGTCTTGGAGGAAGTGGACATGAGTGCCTCCATTCCCTTTTTGTAAAGACAGAAGCATCACCACATAAGAGGCAGTAATTTATCAAAGGAAGGTCGGAAACGCATTTTTGTAAGTTATTTCAGTCAGCTTTGTTGAGATGTTAGTATTTACGTTTGGAAGGGGCTGCTGGAGGGGGAGGTGCCGTCAAAATAGATACATATATGAGTGTGTGATCAGATGAACAAATTAGGGGCGAGATTGTATAGCTACAGCGGGAAGGATTAAAGCCGAAAATCAGATACAGAATATTAAGAGTGGCCACAGCGAACAGGAGTACGATCAGAGTAGGTGATAATCTGTTCTAGATCATTGAGAATGGAGAACGTGAGGGCTTCGATCCCTCCACCTTCCATACAGTAGGAATTCAACCATTCCCTATGGTGAACGTTGGAATCCCCGAGGTAGGGAATTTTGGCTTGCGGATGAGATGATGTCACGGCAAGACTTTAGGTAGTCGCAGAAAGGTTTAAGACTTATAAGATTACGACAGCAGTAGGTGAAACAAAGGAAAAGCGTAATGGTTGGGAGAGAGACCTTGAGCCAGATAACATCTAAGTATGGGGACTCAAGGTCCTCGAGGCGTGCAACAGGTGTGTTGACGGTGGGATAAGCACAGACACCACCTTTACAACCGGAATTGTGTATGGTGATTATAAATGGGTGTGATAAAGGGGCTTGTCCTTATGGACAGTACATACACTGCCTGTGTACAGTGACTATACTTTCTTGTGAAGGGTAGATAAACCTCCCAGAGGCACTGCCATAGTAATGTCTCTACAGGACAGTGACCATCACCTCCCAGAGGCACTGCCATGGTACTGTCTTTAGAGTACAGTGACCATCACCTCCCCAGGGGCACTGCCATGGTACTGTCTCTACAGGACAGTGACCAACAGCTCTCAGGAGGCACTGCCATGGTACTGTCTGTACTGGACAGTGACCATCAAGTCACAGAGGCACTGCCATGGTATTGTCTCTACAGGACAGTGAACAACATTTCCTCAGGAAGCACTGCCATGGTACTGTCTTTACAGGAGAGTGACCAACACCTTCCCAGGAGGCACTGCTATGGCACTGTCTCTACAGGACAGTGACCAACATTTCCCAGAAAGCACAGCCATGGGACTGTCTCTACAGGACAGTGACCATCACCTCCCAGGGGCACTGCCATGGTACTGTCTCTACAAGACAGTGACCATCACCTCCCCAGAAGCACTGCCATGGTTCTGTCTCTACAAGACAGTGACCATCACCTCCCAAGAAGCACTGCCATGGTTCTGTCTCTACAGGACAGTGACCAACATTTCCCAGAAAGCACTGCCATGGGACTGTCTCTACAGGACAGTGACCATCACCTCCCCAGAAGCAATGCCATGGTTCTGTCTCGACAGGATAGTGACCATCACCTCCCCAGGAGGCATTGTTATGGCACTGTCTCTACAGGGCAGTGACCAGTATTTCCCCAGGAAGCACTGCCATGGTACTGTCTTTATAGGACAGTAACCAACAACTCCCAGGAGGCACTGGCCAGGCACTGTCTCTACAGAACAATGACCAACATTTCCCAGGAAGCACTGCCATGGGACTGTCTCTACAGGACAGTGACCAACATCTCCCCAGAGGCACTGCCTTGGTACTGTCTCTACAGGACAGTGACCATCACCTCCCCAGAAGCACTGCCATGGTTCTGTCTCTACATGACAGTGACCATCACCTCCCCAGGAGGCATTGCTATGGCACTGTCTCTATAGAGTAGTGACCAATATTTACCCAGGAAGCACTGCCATGGTACTGTCTTTACAGGACAGTGACCAACACCTCCCAGGAGGAACTGTCATAGCACTGTCTCTACAGGACAGTGACCATCTTCCCAGATGCACTGCAATGGTACTGTCTCTACAGGACAGTGACCATCATGTTTCCAGAGGCGCTGCCATGGTACTGTCTCTACAGAACAGTGACCAACACCTCCCAGGAGGCACTGCTTTGGCGCTGTCTCTACAGGACAGTGACCAACATTTCCCCAGGAAGCAATGCTATGGTACTCTCTCTACAAGACAGTGACCAACACCTCCCCAGGAGGCACTGCATGGTACTGTCTCTACAGGACAGTGACCAACTCCTCCTAGAGTCACTTCCATGGTACTGTCTAGAGGACTGTAACCATCACCTCCCCAGGAGGCACTGCTATGGCACTATATCTACAGGACAGTGGCCAATATTTCCCCAGGAAGCACTCCCATGGTACTGTCTTTACAGGACAGTGACCAACACCTCCCAGGAGGTACTGCCCAGGCACTGTCTCTTCAGGACAGTGACCAGCATTTCCCCAGGAAGCGCTGCTATGGTACCGTCTTTACAGGATAGTGACCAACACCTCCCAGGAGGCACTGCCATGGTACTGTCTACAGGACAGTGACCAACAGCTCCCGAGAGGCATTTTCATTATACTTTCTCTACAAGACAGTGACCATCACCTCCTCAGGAGGCATTGTTATGGCACTGTCTCTACAGAAAAGTGACCAATATTTACCCAGGAAGCACTGCCATGGTACTGTCTTTACAGGACAGTGACCAGCACCTCCCAGGAGGCACTGCCCTAGCACTGTCTCTACAGGACAGTAACCATCTTCCCAGATGCACTGCAATGGTACTCTCTCTACAGGACAGTGACCATCATCTTTCCAGAGGCGCTACCATGGTACTGTCTCTACAGGACCGTGACCAACACCTCCCAGGAGGCACTGCTTTGGCACTGTCTCTACAGGACAGTGACCAACATTTCCCCAGGAAGCAATGCTATGGTACTCTCTCTACAGGACAGTGACAAACACCTCCCAAGGAGGCACTGCATGGTACTGTCTCTACAGGACAATGACCAACACCTCCTAGAGGCACTTTCATGGTACTGTCTAGAGGACTGTAACCATCACCTCCCCAGGAGGCACTGCTATGGCACTTTCTCTACAGAACAGTGAACAATATTTCCCCAGGAAGCACTGCCATGGTACTGTCTTTACAGGACAGTGACCAACACCTCCCAGGAGGCACTGCCCAGGCATTGTCTCTTCAGGACAGTGACCAACATTTCCTCAGGAAGCACTGCTATGGTACTGTCTTTACAGGATAGTGACCAACACCTCCCAGGAGGCACTGCCATGGTACTGTCTCAACAGGATAGTGACCAACAGCTCCCCAGAGGCATTTCCATGATACTTTCTCTACAGGACAGTGACCATCACCTCCCTAGGAGGCATTGCTATGGCACTGTCTCTACAGAATAGTGACCAATATTTACCCAGGAAGCACTGCCATGGTACTGTCTTTACAGGACAGTGACCAACACCTCCCAGGAGGCACTGCCCTAGCACTGTCTCTACAGGACAGTGACCACCTTCCCAGATGCACTGCAATGGTACTCTCTCTACAGGACAGTGACCATCATCTTTCCAGAGGCACTGCCATGGTACTGTCCCTTCAGAACAGTGACCAACACCTCCCAGGAGGCACTGCTTTGGCACTGTCTCTACAGGACAGTGACTAACATTTCCCCAGGAAGTACTACTATGGTACTGTCATTACAGGATAGTGACCAACACCTCCCAGGAGGCACTGCCATGGTACTATCTCCACAGGACAATGACCAACACCTCCTAGAGGCACTGTCTAGAGGACTCTAACCATTACCTCCCCAAGAGGCACTGTTATGGCACTGTCTCTACAGGACAGTGACCAATATTTCCCCAGGAAGCACTGCCATCGTACTGTCTTTACAGGACAGTGACCAACACCTCCCAGGAGGCACTGCCCAGGCACTGTCTCTTCAGGACAGTGACCAACATTTCCCCATGAAACACTGCCATGGTACTGTCTTTACAGGATAGTGACTAACACCTCCCCAGGAGGCACTGCCATGGTACTGTCTCTACAGGACAGTGACCAACAGCTCCCCAGAGGCATTTCCATGATACTTTCCCTACAGGACAGTGACCAACACTTCCCCAGGAGGCACTGCCATGGCACTGTCTCTACAGGACAGTGACCATCACCTACCAGGAGGCACTGCCATGGCGCTGTCTCTACGGGGAAAAGAGCAAACGTAACGGTGTGCAGGTGGTAACCTGGTAACGCCTAGTAACCTGGTATCACCCATGTAAAGCAACTTCGTCACTGCCCGGGTGAGGGAAGGGTCAAGGTGGGTGTACGTGGGGGCAGGAAGTGGGAGGAACCAGGTGTGGGAGTGGGGAGTGGTGGTGGGGGGGTTAGTAGAGTGTTGTCAGGGAAAAACAGAAAACGGGCGACATAAGCACAGGGAAACTGCTCTAGATACACAATGTTTCCCACACCTCTTGTATAACCGGTCGGTGCGGGGCGGCGCGGGCCTTGGGCTACCCACCAGGGTGAAGGTGCGGCGGCATGACTCAGGTCTGGCTATTGTGACGTGTACAGCAGCGCCTCTAGTGGCTGGAGATGTCACACACGTGTGACATCACGACCATTCTTGTGGTCGAGTCATGTTTTTTAAAGTACAAGTTTTCTTGCCTTGTTACGCGTTTGGTTTGTATGTAGGTCTGTGATGATTTAACCTCATAAAACTGAGAAGCGAGCTGTACATTCTGGGCGTACCGTCTCTTGAGGAAAAGGATGCATCGGCCGGGAATCGAACCCGGGCCTCCCGCGTGGCAGGCGAGAATTCTACCACTGAACCACCGATGCTGTGAGACATATGAGTTCATTACTACTATTTATCACATTTTTTAAGTAAGGGAAGGAGTTTTACTTTTGTGTTGCCGTTTGCCTTAACCATATATATATATACTGTGGACCTCATTATAACCTTATATATACAGAGGTGTGTTTGTACGCCATCGTAATTACTTTTGTAATCACATCTGTACAGTACGAGGGATGAGTCCCACTCTCCTAGGGCCCCAGCTCATAAACTTCTCTGCTCTCTCACAGTTCTCCACATTCACAGGTTCATGACCCAGTTCATTCCATTCGTTCACCATTCTATACTATATATGTAGTATTTTACATTTTTCTAACAAGTTTCTATCTTAATTTCATTATATGGCTTCTGGTTGTTCTATCCTTACATCTTTCGAAAAAACATTCACTATTGGCGTCATCAACTTGGCTGAAAAACTTGAAGGTTGTGATCAGGTCACCCCTCATTCTTCTCTCTTCCTTGGTGATCAATTCAAGGCCTCTTACATTTCCCTGTAACTCAGCTGTCTCAGTTATGGTGCCATCATCGTTCCCTTTCTATAGACATTTTTTTATTAGTTCTTTGTGGTTCTTCAAGTGTTGTGACCAAACCTGAGAAGCATATTCTAGGTGCAAACTAATATACGATGTTAACAGCTTGCTGAAGACTTCCTCACCCATGAGCCTGTATGCAGTTCAGATATTTACCACCAGAGAGCTTCCTCTGGCGACAGAGTAAGGACAATGTCGACTCCCAAGTCCCTCTCACACATACATCATTCAAGCATATTTTCCTGCTATGTAATCTACAGATCGAGGTCTTCTCTAACTGTATCCCATTCTCGTTAGTTTGCTTGTATTCGGGTAGCATTTCATCAGCCATGTGCGAGAACGTCTTTGGAGTTTGTCTAACTTCCCCTCTGTGTTAATGGAATCCTCATAACTCACCTTCGCTAATAACTTCTGCATCATCCACAAGTATGGCTACAGTCCTTCTGGCGAGCCATTTGCATAAATCAAGAAGAGCAATGGTCTCAGGACTGAACTCTGAGGCACGCCACTGGTCACCCCACCTATTTCAAGTACGTTCTTCTGACATACGTCCCATACGTCCCGTTTTCCCTTTCACTAAGTTGATGTTCTGTACATCGCAGTAATCTTTCGCAGCCACATTTTCGGCATATTGTCAAATGCTTCATTGATGTCCAGATACACACAATCCACCCAAACATCCCCGTTGTCCCAAACGGAACTCACTCTCTCGTAGAAGTCTTAACGGGATTGTTACGCATGACCACCTCATTCCACATGACCTCCTTTTTCTGAATCCCTGTCGTGTCACTCAGGCAGTTTCCCTTTAGCAAGTTGTCATCTATTTGCTTCAGGTTTCAGTACTTTATTCCTTGATAAAGGAATCGGGATCCTAGTGTTGTCACTGTTCTAGTATTTCAGAGACTCTAGTCTGTAGTCCAACGGAACTTCCCGGTCTGCTCCCTTAAAGAGAGGCATGGCATTTTCACACTATCACTCCCTTGGCACCATACATTCCTCTCAGGGGCACCCTGAACAACTCTCAGTGTGACATGTTACGTGCATCCCCACATTTCCCCAGCACACGCGAGTAAATCTGATCAGAATCACAAACGTGTGTAGGGCAAGACTCTTCCGCAGTTCCTTTATGCTGCTTTTAGAAAATGTGTGTGTGTGTGTGTGTGTGTGTGTGTGTGTGAATGTGTGTGAGCATGTGGGACGATGGGCGGGAGGTCACATCTTACACCCTCCTCCTCTGCCCCAGACTCGGCACCTGCCTCACTAGGGTCATGACACTACCCAGGTACCGTCATGTATGGGGGCCCCTCAGCCAGCGCCGAACACCATAACCCAGTGTGGTGGAACAGTTGGCGGGATGTGCCTGGCGTATGTGGTGGGTGGGGGGGAGGTGGTGACGGAGGGAGTAGCCACCCCCTCCCCGACCCATGTCCCTCACGGAGGTCGAGGGTCAAGGCAGCAGCAGCAGCAGCCTTGCCAACACTGGCGCCGCCAACCGCCCCACCCAACCAGCCAGGGAATCACGCCGTCTGCTTCGTGTCGTCAGCCGTTTGCTTCAACGGCAAGTGACGATCACCACTATCCAGATCCATGGGCAGTGGAGTGACTTTAAAGATCTACCGAGACTAAACATATCGCGCCTAAGGTGTGACACCCGCATCATCCAGGACTTGGGTGGGGACCCGACCTCTCTACGTCTCTGAGCCTCACGGAGCTTATGGGGCGACGGTATCCGGTGTGGAACATCACAATGCGGGTGCTCGTGACCTCCCATGTATGAGGCGTGAGGCCTCGGGAGGATGTTTATGAGGCTGGCGGGTGAAGGGGGCACGGGTCTGGCTGCCTCCCATCAGGGGGCGTCGCGCGTTCTGTTATCATTCCTCTGGAGGGAATGTCACACCTCGCCTGAACCCCCTTGTGAGCACGACGGCACGACTCTCGAACACGACTGCATGACCCCTTTGGTATGGTTGCCTGATCCTATTTTCTGTGACAGATAGACTTGCTCGGTAGCTTATGTTTCCCGGCATATTTTGTCATCGACATTTCAGCCTGGAAGACGTCACAGAATACGCTCGTCTGAACAGTACGCCGTCATGTTCTTTTCTTTCTCACACCCATCGTGATATTTCTCTGCTCCCGCCTGAGAGGAAGTGGGTTAGCAGACATAAATCAAAATGGTGTATATTTATTGTCCTTAGTTGCAATGATATATGGCCGATGCGTCATGACTCTAAAATCACTTTAGAATATTATTATTAACATCACAAAAGGAGTACTGAATTTCAAGGGTGTGATAGTTTTGACCATGATTTTCAGTGTCTGATAGCGCAACTGTTTGATCTAGTACCGCTATTACTAGGTTAACCCAAACCCAAAAGTAATATATCCTAATAAAACTAACAGCACATCTAGTGAATAGAATTTCCTTTAACCAATATACAAAATAAGTAATAGTAATAAGTAATATATTGGTGACAACCAAAATATGAATTATGGCATTTAGAGAAGGAATCATTTGATATGAATGCCTCTTGCATCATCTCTATCACTCATACTCACCATTTCCGATTTGAAATTAAGGCGTTTCATATTCGTATACTATACATATTGTTTCTGTACAAAATATACAAATGCTGCTACATCTATGTTAATATTCATGAAGCCTTTTACTTCTTTGCAGAGTTAGCCTCGGAATATACTCACAGAAAATAGAAGTACTACCACCAGAGAAAACAAGTACCACAGAGGGAGGACATCGGTAACCCAAGACCATCATGATGCGGCTCTGCAGGTCGACATCATTCATGCATCCCCGACAGTCTTTCCTCCACCAATCCCTCCAACGCCACCTTTGCACCCTCCCTCACATCCTCTTCCTTCTTTTCCTCTTCTTCCTAACCTCCTGTAACAATGGAGTAGCGTCGCAAGAAAAGGTAAGTCAGGTGTGGTAATATTCATTTTGATGTAGTTATTGATGACACTGTGACACATTTTTGCGGACAAAGATGTCAAGACTAGAATTTAATAGCTCCTTAAGACTAATAGATACAAATTCATGGGCAAAAGTCTCACTTCGAATGAGACAAAATGCTTTTTCTTCAACCGGATTGTTTTCATATGAATAATTTATCACTTGGAACACTTGAAAGCAGCATCATAGCCAAGTATAAGAATAGAATTGATATACACTTCATTTCTGGTCCACGAATAAAATTATTCTCTTTACAAGTATTTTTCTTTATATCATCTCTATGTTTTTTCCCCTTACCACACAAATCTCTGATTGTTCAATCTCTTCCTTTGTCACAAACAGCCTCGAGAGGACCCAGTGGTCTCTTGCTGTTTAAATTCCTTTATATTTCCATTTTTCATATTATATATTACAAACGTTCCTGGTATGATGCCGGAATGAGGGTAGATCAAGGAAGTACAGTTTACAAATTACTGTAAGAAATAATGAGACACATAGGTTAGAAGGTGAAGTCTGGGAAGTGCCAGTGATAGCTGAGCTGACTGTCGGTGAAGTGATCACAAGTTCAGGGCGCTGGAGACCAGCAGGACTGCAACAACTTCGCACAGAAACAGGACAGAGTGGGTCAGGGTATGGGCATACGGAAAGGTATAGGATATAGGACCAAGCAGAGAGTCTGTTTTGATAAGAGGTGTATCAAGTCAAGGTGGCATCGTAAGTAAAGAAGGCCGCCCCCAACACCACCTTTGGGATGACAGATGGCCATATCAGTCACTGTGGGCGCTGGACGTTGGGAGGTTCAACACACAGACAGTAAGAAGGGTACTGTTTCATTCCATGAAATGTCAAATTAGTCTGTCATTAACTAATGAAACCATCCTTACACTTTTCATAATTACTCTGCTGACCTTCATAGTACATAACTGAATTATTATCCAAAAACCTTAAGTTTACTGTTATATTGGAAAGATTCTATATCAAAACAAAAAACTTTCATGGAATTCTTTTAGTTCTCTTCGAGGCAAATGCATTGTAAATACCCGTTGGAGAAAATGACTGTTTAGCAAAGAGACGGCTGAAGTTTCCAAGGAAATCTTTGTTAAACATTAATCTAAATCGAAAGACGAGATGACACTACATGGAGAAATGTTCATGTTAAGACAGTTTGACTGAAGAAGGTCTTGTCTGGCAGAAAAGACAAAGTGAATGTTGCGTGATATGCAGACCCTAAATTTCCTATTCGGAAATACAAAATCCGAAATACCAAGCCCAACTTACAAACTCGGAAATATACTGATCCAAAATGCCGACCCAGAATTGCAAATTCAAAAATACCGTTTCCTAAATGCTAACCCAGAATTGCCATTTCAGCAATGCCAACCAAAATTTCCGAGGCCAAAATGCCGTTCGAGAATTATCGATTGGAAAATGCTGGCCCAAAATGAACCCATTCCGAAATGCCGACCTTGAGTTGCATAATCCGAAATGGCGAATTAGAAATATCGATTGCAAAATGCTGCCTGAGAATGGCAATTCAGAAATGGTGACTCAGAGATATCGATTCCGAAATGTCGACTCAGAAATAATGACTAATAACTATCATTTCCGAAATAACGACACATTAATATAGATAAAGAAATGTCAACCCAGAAATACTAAGAAACCTGGACTCTCAAAATCCTGCTCAAAGTACTAATGCGGAAATGCAGGCCGGTAAAGAAGTACCGAAAATGATATTCGAATATAAAAAGAAATAATCAGAAATATCGGACCTCCCACTCCTCATCACCCCTCACAACAACAAAATACCATTTATGGAAAAAGAGACTAAAAAAAAAATTAGAAAGACTGAAAAAGCGATCCACGAAAAAAATGTGGCTGAAAATAAAATTAGAGGCGAAAGGAAAAAAACTGATCAAGAGAATCCAAGGTAGAAACAAGTTCTGCTAATATGACCTTGAGCAAAGCAAATAATTCTAATAGAAAAAAACGAGTGATTAGATCCCGATAGGAGAAAAGTTTGTTACAGTTATTAGGGATTTGGTTATGCCTAATGCATGATATTTAGCTCAGTCACCGACAACGGTGATTATACTGGTTTTACTCAATGGATGTCAATTCAGGGACAGCGATGCAGGTGACGGGTTAGCCAGTAATGATAAGTATAAAGTGATTAAATCAATGTTCGGCAAGTGCTGCACAACAGTGGCTTCGTCAGCACCAGTTGAATGGCTATATTTTTCATATCGGGACTGTCACTTCAACCAGGACAGGAAGGGCTTATAATACACATTTGGAGAGCTCTGTATCAATGAAGGCAGATCCCTGTATGTAGGTTGTCTTCGTCTTTCCCACCATATATTGTACTTACCTGCGTTATGTTAGTAACTTATGGTTATCTATGGCTGCTGTTCCAAGTGTTGTATAATAGAGAAATGTCAGTGGCTTAGTTATTTGCTAGTTTCTAGAAATATCAGTTTTAGTCAGAGATCACAGCTACGCTAATTGTTTGTTCTGTGTAACTTACTTTTGCTATATGTAATGCAGTAATATTGCCATGTCCCGTAACAATTATTTGGGAATGTATCTAAATAAATTCTATTTGATTAGAATCCTAAATTGTATTTGATATTCAAATAATTTAAAATCATGTCCGCCCATTTATGGTGAGGTGAATATATATATATAT